>WHYT01013980.1:238573-273577 GCA_009806455.1 Tetrax tetrax
TCCTAATTCTTCCGACTCAGTTACAATACTAATGTAAAAACAAAAGTATTTTATTTTTGTAATGGTCCTGGAAAGGCTGATGCATCAAGAAGAGTTGTTTCTGCTTCTGCAGGGGCTGTCTTGGAGGGGGTGCCCCAGGGAGCTGCCTGGTACAACCCCTCTCCCTGCAGAGGGGAAAACAATTGCTTCCAATTCCTGACAATAAACTGAGAAAAATACAATTTTTCCGAAGGAAAGAGTTGCGTTTCAGTGCAGGGACATGACAGGCCCTGGGGGAAGGCAGCATCGAGGACAGCTGGGATATGCTCAGGTTTGTCAACAGACAGCTCCATCGCCTGTTACCTGTCCACTAACGGTTCCATACGCTGCGTCTGGACTAACTCCCTATGCCATGCACTAAAGCAAAAGCAAATATTCAAAGCAGTGTCAGAGTATATTGATTTCTTTTTATACCCCTTTTCACTTCAATCTGTATAGAACATGGCATTTTTCTTTCCCCTGGGTGAGGGACCTGCCATCTCCCAAGGGCAGCTCGTGCATGGATTTTTGTCAGCAGCAGCCGGTCAGGCTCCCTTCTCCTCTCCCAGCCCAGCTTCCGTGAGATCTTCTGCTGGGATGCACTGCCAACAGCCAACTGGAGATGTTTTTGTACAACTATTGTGAAGATGCTTCACAGTTCTGTAAAGACAAATTAAAATAAAAGAGCTGCATGCAGCAACAGTAGAACCTGCTGTCTTTTTTTTTTTTTTAAAGAATAAACTTTTATTTTAAAATCCATAGCAAAATGTGGCTTTAAAGTACCAAAGTCCCAAGACTTATGAGCCCCTGCTTCAAGTCATCTCTTCCAAAGCTGGGGCACAGGAAAATGTCTTTTTAACCTCAGTTTTCAAAACTCTTTATGCATGACTGTAGGCAGGGTATGTAAATTTGCTGTTGTGTTGTAACAGTTACACCTACGTTGTATTCAAAGGTAATTTGATTTATTTAATCCTTATTTTCTCTGATTCAACAAATGCATTAAAGTCTGTGGCTATTTAACAGAACTTTTTTTTAGTGATGATGAGCCATGATTCAATACATGTTCTACCTCCAAACACTTCAAAATGTTTCATTGACTCTGTGGTTCAAGTCCACATCCCACCATTTCCAGAAGAACCCATTTCTAGAGCATACTACACACATACACAGAGATTTTAACTTTGCAATCAAACGCAGGCAACTAGAGATTGTTTTTATTAGACATTTTAAGAAAATACTGTAAAAATTATAATACATTTATTTAAAAACATACAGAAAGGCACAATCAATATACCTGAAATGGTAAAGATAATCCTAGGAGCAGCATACATGTACAAGTGAGAAGTTTGGAAGCCATCAAGTCATTTTTGCTGTAAAGTTACCCAAGTCAAGGACTGCAGGAAGCCAGGTCTCTGTTAAAATTATTTTTTAACTATTGTCTTTAAATGAGACAAATCTATACATGGAGAACAAATTCTTTCCGATTTTCCAGTACAGCTGAATTACAACCACAAGAAGGAGAATGAAAACCCAGACTGCAGAACAAGATTTCATACTCTATCCACTCAGTCACGGGTAACGGCTCATTCTGAACAAGCACTCCCAGTTACATGGCTCATTGGCTACAACACAAACCTCAGTGTTTCTTTTTCAACGCCTCTGCACTTGCTGAGATGGTTGGGGTAGTTGGTGCCCACAGCGTGGCAGCACTCTTCATTTCTTCAGCGGGCTTGGTTTTGGTTGTCTCCAGTTTCCACTTACGGCTCCTTGGCTGTGAGATCTCCCCTACCTACCTTCATTTCTCAACAAACCCAACCAGTCAGTATTATGATTGCCAGAGTTGTGTCTTCCTTCACCATTCTTTGTGTCATTGTCACCAGATGCTGTTTCTCAAGCTGCTTTGTCACCACACCAAGAGGACTTCATCGCTGCTCGCAGAAGTAGGTTACCTGGTTGCACCTGCTTTTTATCTTGCTTCACCTTTCATGGCAACAGAAACTAAGAAGAGGAAATAATACTGCAAAATGAACCAAGATTCATTTAAAATTGCCCTTGTTGAGAAAAATCAGCTTCTAAAACTGAGAACTTCTTTTAGAAGAGAAAAATGTAGAGCACTAAAATATACATTAGAAAGAAAAAAAGAATGGTATTGATGTGGCTGGGTAGCAAAAAGCAAACCAGAACCATGAAGGTTTTTTATTCTACTGTAAATCTAGTTTTTGTAGCTATTCTCTAAAAGAATACATTCAAAAGAAGCATTTTCTGTGGTAAGATTTCCATGTAATACCATGGTAATTCTGAGTTTTGTATGCTTCAAACCATTCTTTCAAGTGCTGTATTTGAGTTTTAACAAATGCTGCATACTGAATATTTAATAATCCCTGCTGCACACATCAGTTTAAGGAGCCTTCCCCAAGTTTTCCCTCCCAGTATAAGAAACATGTTATTTTGAACCAATTCAGAGGGATGTATCAGAAAACTATGATAGTATTTCAGTACCAAGATGTAATCTGAAAGAACATTTATATTTAGCACTAACAAGCAAATAAATCCATTCTGTAACTTTGCAACAGCAGTGTGCCTGCGTTCAGCACTCATTGTTCAGGCAGGCTGGGGAGTGAAGGAAGGTGCAGAAAACATCACAGCTATCCTTGCGGTCACAAAGCGTGCTTCGAAAAGCACAATATGAAATAACGGCCTCAGCCTTCACGGAAACACGCCTGAGCGGTAGCACCTTACCGAGGACAGCTGGAAGTCCGAAGTGTTCCCAAGAGCCATTCCTTTCACTGCCGGTGAGCTTTGAGATGTTACAACTAGAGCCTTTTCCAGGAGGGAAGCCTTCAGCAGCTCTGTGCAACCAGAAAGCGTATCAGTAGAACAACCTTTCGCTTAAACGCTAAACGTGCTTTAGGTACCCGGCACAGTACAATCCTGCAACCTGAAGTGAATGGAAAGAATCAATTCTGCAAAATAAAAGAGGAATAGGCTTAAGGTAATTCAATTTTCATTTCACATGTCTATCATAATGAGTCTTTCCATTTCTTTTGCCATATGGACTGCATTTAACAGAGTTCAACTACCAAAATACTCGCTTATTTTTCTCATTTATTGTACCCAAGCACTCACTGATTTTCAGTCTGCAGTCTCGGGCACAAGACTAACTAATCATAAGATTTGGGATCATTTATGAATTTAAAAAAAAAAAAAAAAAGTAGCATTTTAATTAGGTGATTAATTTAATTTGACCTTCATTCAGAAGAGACATTCCATTTCCTTCACGTGAAGATCCACAGTTACAGCAGCAGTTTTCTTTGGATGACTTCATATTACAGACAGTCAAAGTGTCAATGTAAAACAAAAAACAGAAGAAACAGACATTTTGTTATGCTTTTTACAGTATAAGCTCAGACACACCCTCCTCTTACTCTTCAATATTATCCTAGGTAATACCCTTAGTATGGAAACAGGTCTAGAATACAGTATCCAGAATATATTGTGACCTTTAATGCTCAGTATTATACACAGTAACATTATCAGAAATCACTTTACATTATATGAGGCATTAACATATAAAATCCTAAGTGAAGTCACAGTCCCTAGAATAGCCAAGTCTTTGTTGCACAGACCATACAGGACATTTTATAGCAGTGCTGAACTCCTGTTTTGTGAATTTTCTTTATCTGAGGTTCCTTTGTGTTGCCTATTTATCTTAGAAAGCTGAACCGAATTCAGCGTGGTCAGGTTAGTGAAACAGGGTAACACATTGGGTCGCATTTCCTGAGCGACATTCTGAGACACAGAACAATTTTCTGACCGTCCAGGTTTGGAAAGCCAGGAAGCAGCAATTGTTGCTTTCGTAGAGGCTGACCTTTGGCTGGGTGCTGGAGGGAGAGCACGCTGCAGGTTCGGTTCCTGCGACGCTGCTGTCAGAGGCTGCGACAGGCTGCACGCAGGGGCTGCTGTAACGGTAACTCCAGGCTTGCCTGGGACAAGTACAGCCAAGGCCAGGCTTCCTGGGAAACCTAGGGAACAAGGCAAAGAAACGCCTGCGTGAGTACAGACAGATAGTTTCTTTTCCTATGTCAGGATTTCATCTCCTCACAGTTTTAGACACAAAAGATTAAAGATGTTCTAGCCAGGCTGGGAAACATGAACATGAATGTGAAAAATGAAATGAAGCTCGTTACTAACATATAAGCTTATTTTTTTAATAGCAAAATTTTGCCAATTCTGATGTAAGTACTAAACAAATGGTTAAATATAGACTGGAATTATAAGAAAGGTCCTCAAAACATGGATTTATACAGTCTATTGCAAAAAACTTAACTCTAAAGAGCACTGCAGTTACAGTCTTCAATTCTTTCATGCACGCACCAAAAAAACCCCAAATTACTGACAAATGATCACCCTAACAGACCAAACCAAGAGTAAGCAAACAACATATTCCTATTTAGGAAAGTTTAAGTGGTAGGAATTGCATTTTTGATAAAAGTTTGGTTTCATTTTTAAAATAAGAATTTAACTTACCACTTGGAACAGAAGAGCAAAAATACACCTTTTCATATGCACGCTAGAATCTTGAGATCTTCAAAATCCCTAAAACCAAAATAAGTCTGAATGTACCTGCAAACAAAAAAAAAGCTCAGAACCATAAGGAAAAGATTTTGCTTATATAAGAATTTTATATTGATAAGGTATCCAAGCAAAATGTCTAAAACCATAATTCTTTTACTTACTACCCGATAATAGGAGTCCGTTGTCTGAACGGCGATCATGAGTCAAATGCAAAATTCCAAATTCAGTGTGGGCAGTATACTTACATTTCATGATGTGCAAGTTCTTCCTGGAATTCTGGTCTTTTTGTCCTGACAATGTGTGTGAGAGAAAGGACTACAACAAAGCGTGTCATACCCTTTTGTTAAAAAACAAGTTGAGATTCACTCTTTTCTTCTCGGTTCCTGAAGTTTGCGACCGAGGCAGATGAAACGTGCCTCCGTGCTGTGACCGCTCATGATTACCTGTCGAGAATCTTACCGTGCGTCACATCAGCGCTTCTTGGCTGCTGCAACAATACAGTAAAGCTAAAGTCACGATATCTATTCCATAGATATTTTAAGCGTATCATAAGATACATGTAACACCACCAAAAAGTTACAGAGATAAGATGAAGTGAAGTTTTTCTCCCATTTTTAATACTCAGTCTTCATATATATAATAAACAATTGAACATCTGACCAATGCGAGGACGAGAATTCCAATCTTTCGGCTTTAATGTATTGAAAGATGTATTTTAGACATCTCAAAAATATACTCAGTCGACCACATGAATATCTCAAACCGTCCTGAAGAACATGATATAAAGTTTTCACTTATCAGAAGCACAGACAAAACACCTCCCCCACAAAATACTGCACAGATTTCTCCAGTTCTGCATACGTAACACAGCAGTAAAAATGCATCAACCTCCCAAAAATCTTTGCATGTCACTTTCTGGAGCGGTGGCCTTGGAGTGTCACAGAAATGAGAGTCATCTGAAGTCTGAGGTTTCATCTCCTGTGCGGCACCCTAACCACAAAACCTCGTCCCCACCACTGCCATCCTCAGCCACACCAACCTGCCACCTGCACCTCAGTGAACTGCATTAAATGAATTAGATTTAAACCTCTAATTAACGGAAAGCTATTTAATTGGATAAGCATAGCATGGATAATAGCTTAATACACAACCATAAAGACTGGCTATACTAATGCACAATGGAAGAAAAACCCCAGGGGTGATCCTGCTGTCAGAAAGTACAACAGACACCAAAGTCCGAGGATGGTTCAGAGCAATGGCGACCTGCCTTGTTTACTGCTGTATTAATAAAAAGTTCAGGGGTTTTGAGTGTTCTGACACTGCCTCTAGTGATCATTTTTGAAGACTTGCAGGGAAAAAATAAAAATGAATGGAAAAGTCAAGTCCTGAGAACTCATACATGTTACTCTTACTTTAGCATAGCCCCAAACCGTTGGCCATAGTAAGTGAAAACTCCAAAGAAATCGCCAGTATCTACGCTCTTACCTCTCCAGTCTAGTAGGAGGAAAGTCTGATTTTTTATTTATTTTTCCAGACTCAACTGTTCTAGCAGCCCAGCATGTAGTGCTGAACTGTGCTGAGGTTTTCAAAACAAGGCAGCGTTTTCAAAAGTCAGATTATTCTTGCTTTAACTCTTACTCTGCCAGAGAGCATGATGAAAATGAGACAAAGACATTAACTACGAACGCAAACAGCACGTGTAGATACACAACAGAGTGATGTATGACAGTGTGAGAAAATGAAATTGCATTTAAAAGCACTTTAAAGATGTACCTTCTTGTATTTATTATGTGTAAGAAACTAGTAAGAAATTGAGAGAGGTCAAAGACAGATCTAGTTCCACGCTACTCTAGCTGGGATTTTCTAGCTGGAAAGCCAACACAGCGGAAGCGCTGTGGTCTGTTTCCAGGGAGCGCTACAGAGGCTTAGATTGTTTGGCTTCTGCACATCTCCAGAAAATTCAGTGGGGAAAAAAAAAAAATCACTTGCTTTTGGACAGCTGTTAGAGTTTATTTCCCTTCTACAGCCAACTCTCTCCTACCCAAACCTTCAGGAAGCATGAGAACCTTTGGGAGCAGCTGGAAGGTTTTTTTTTTAGCCAAAGCCAGTTCTGCTTGCTTTTATGTGGCTAGGAGGGAACAACCCTGGCTCTGAAAAACTAATACTGTTGAGTCTTTCTTACTGAAAAAACCCTAACCTCTTGGAAAATGATTTACTCCTCTACTTCCTCATGATCTTCAGCTTGGGACTTGGGACTACACACTGCCTACAGACAAAGAAGCTCCAGCCTCCTCTCCCTCTCCAAATGGATGTCACCTCCGATTGCTCCCAGTAGTAAACGAAGCCATGCTACAGCAGTAAAAACAAGGACCTGATCTTGTGCAGTGAGATTCAGAGGAAAACTGACGGTGCATCACCTCCTTCTAGTCCAGTTCTTTCTATGGGCAGCGATATTTCAGCCTGAATGAAATAAAGAAAAGTACAAATCACTGGAATAACTGTTGGTTTTTTTTCGGTTTGGGGTTTTTTTTAATCTTTACAAGCAAGTAAAGATTCATCATCATTGAAAAACTTATTGTACAGTCACAGAAAATTATTTCTGCATTGGAAGTCTATATTTTTGAGAATGTAAATTTCACTTCTGTGCAACAAATATGGATTCACTATGAAGCTTCAACAACCAGCTTATTTCTAAATTTTAGAGGCAACTTGTGTTTACAAACCACAAGCAAGCCAATACTGAAGAGCCCAACAAAAGGAATTCTCTTGGTGCTTCCAAAATTCCATCACTAATTGAATGCACAGATCAAAGAAAACCCACCAGCCAGATTCAAGACTCTGAAGGCAGACTGAAAAAAAATCCTTACAGAGCCTGTTAAATCACCTCCCAATTTTCTGAAAGCCTTTTGCTCAAATTCTTGCACGTTTCAATCAGGGCCAGGAGAACTAAGCTCTTGTCGTGAAGTTATTACAGTTATTTACAGGTGAGGCTTCCTAAGAGCACAACTAAACATAGAATGGCACATCTTTAAAGCGTATTAGTTCTTTGAGAGGATGAAATGTCACAACAACAAAAGTACACATGAAATAAAAAGGAAATCAGTTAATGATTTTTATTAAATTTCAGTGTTTCATAAAATAAATATGGTATATAATATCAAACAGTGAGAAATAAAGCACAAGCATGAAAAGCATGGTAACAAAAGTTACACTCATGACGGTGTTTAATACTTAGCACTTTAGAAACCATAAAGCCTTTAATTATTTACAAGCAGCAAACTATCTAACATAATTTACAAAGTTGCAGCAGCCTAGTCAAGGAGTACTGGAAGGGGAAAAAAAACGGACAGACCGCAATGGAAGACCTTCGCTTGGCTCTACCTAGTCAGCACTTTATTACGTACCCTATGTTCCCCTTATGTACACATCTCGTCGTAACTTCCATCATCCTCAAAGTTTAATTATTACACTGTATTGTATTTCAGAGCTCAGATCATCTCTAGGATAGTGTAGTGCCTTTTGCACTAAGAGATATATATTCAAGTAACACTTCAAATAAAAGTAAACATGTGCAAACCAAAGTTATCAGCCTACATGACCCTCAGGTAGTAGTGTCAAGCTGGATGCAGCAGGCGCACGTTAGCAGATTAAATTAGGCAATACCTACAGAAACCTATTTTGAAATCTAGCCAGGCCCAAATATGAGAAATGGAACTATTAAAAAAAAAAAAAAAAAAAATTAAAAAAAAAAAAAAAAAAAAAAAGGAACTGAACTGCAAATATACCCTGTTACCACAGACAAAAATTTAATCTGCTGAAACACAACGACTTTTAAGGTCATAACTCAAGATTTAATATTTCAACATGAAAAGAAATCCAAGCCATTCGACTTATTTGGGCTTTTGAAACAAATGCAAATGTCTCTGTTTAAAAATCGCTTTTACATGAGAAAAACAAATCCATATATATTAATATATCACCCAAAATAAAAAAAAAAATAACACACTCTTCATTTTAGAGCATGCTGCTCATTCAGAATAAAGACAGGACAAAGAAAGTAGAATTACATTTCATGATGTAATAAAAACATTAAAATTTGTGATCATTAAGTGCACCATCGTACAGGAGTAGCGTGCTCAGAGTGGAAATGTTCTATACCTACCAGAATCCATCTTTATTAAAGCAAACAAATCTTTAGGACACTACCTGAAACTGAAACCAGTAATAACTGCGCTCCTTTCAGCTCGCCTTAAGTTTCAGTCAGGCATATTCCAGCTAGTAGCACCTGTATGCCTCTTCATGATTGTATTCCAGAAATCTTTACATTTGCAAACTTATTTTTTTTTAAAAAAGACTGGCTTTTGCAATCCTTGCAATGCTTATCCTAAACAGATACTGCAAGTAAACTCTGTTCTGAGCAGCGCAAGTTGGGGCTTTTTTCAGAAATCTGAGAGCTGGACTTACGTTGGCAGTAGATACAGTACAACAGTTTGATGTATTAAACAGTTCCTCAAAAAAGTCTGAAAGGAAATTTCCCTAAAGACTGTTTAAAAAACCAAACCAAACCAAACTCAAAACACTTCACCCAAGATCTGTTCAATCCTTCTACTGAAGTTCGGAGCTTGCCAACTTTAAGAACGTCAGGGAAAAGGAGGGAATGAGGTGGAGAGGAAACAGAACTAAATTATTCCCAATTTGTACCGATGAAAAGCTTCAAGTAAAAGAAAATCCACTTGTTAAAGATCTTGCTACGTGCACAGTCCCTCATCAGTTGAAAGCCACAGTAGTTAGCATTGGGTGTAACAGCAGATTTATCATTCATAAAAAACACTGGCAATGTTCCTTCATTCTTTAATAACTTGCATCCACGGTTTCTGTTTAGAAGCTTCTTAAAAAATGTTTATGGTTCTGCACATTTCATACCAAACTGGAGGAAAATGGTAAACATGTCTTCTTTCGACGCAATCCCGTTCAGCAATCTCCTCCCCAGGAACTCAGTGTCATTTACGAGTCTGAGTCTTCTTTGGCACTGCAGGTCGCTTGGCTTGCCACAAGTGGTTGTGAATAGTGAGAGCATCCACGCTGACGGACATGGTTTTGGCTGGAATCACATTAAATTGTTTTCTGTCCGAACTGTACTTATAAAGTTTGTCAATCATTTTCTTGGTGATGCTCTTTGGCCCTGTTCCAGTCAGCTTGTAGATTTCTTCAGTGTCAGGATAGTAGCAATAAAGTGCTCTGAACTGGCAGCCAGCATCACGGAACAAAATGATGTAGTGGTTGGCATCACATTTTTCTAGTTCCTGCAGCAGAAATAAACGAACATAAACGTAGATTGTTCACACTGAAAATTCTCGTATTACGAAAAGCTTTAAGCTTTCACATATAGCTAAATGAGCATTTAAAGTTTTTGGAAACACTGGATCAGTAACTATGATTTTCAGTCCCTTCTATAAATTTTGAGTTGAACTCTTCATACAGGACCATGTTTTCCGTAAGGGAGTTAAGGATTTGCAATACAAGCACATTTTAGGGAACGGCATTCACTACAAGGCATCGGCGGGATTATGAACTGAGCATTACAGATACATTTTATTGTGAGTGCATTAAAATACTAAATTATTAATGTTTACCTCTAATATTGAGTTCTTATGTGGTTCATTCACTTTTCCAGCAAGACAGCAATGAGATATAGCATTGTGAATAATGGGCTTGTTTGATTTGCTGCTGGGTTCCTTAAATAATTTTGGACCTAAGGAAGAGAAATAAGTAAAAGTTATGAACATTAAGTTTTTTATTCAGCAAAACTGGAATTAAATTTTTAAACACTTTTCTACAATAACTTGCTTTTAGCGATATTAAACAGAATACGCTTGACAACTTCTCAAAAGTAATGTGTCCCATCAAGTATACCACAGCTTTTTATGACCCGTTATTCGTAACAAATGCTCAAACTAAAAGAAAAGTCACCTGTGTACTCTGCCACTGAAGCAATAGAAGATGCTGTTGAAGCGTTCTCCCAGTCTCTTTCTGTGTTTCTGCTAGGATTTCTGCTCAGTATTGGTAAGGACTCCATAGATTCAACTCTGTTGGGGGAAATAAAAAGACATGCCAAGATTTGGGATTTTTCCCCTCCAATCTTAAATAAATTCACTAGTTGCTGGCCCTCAATGGAACAGGCTATTGTCCCTTTTCCTCCCCAAAAGCAGTCAGTCATTCTCCCTGCTAGATTATCACAGCAAAATTCTATTATTCCTTTGGGAGAAAACAAAACAAAATTGCAAGTTTGTACAGAACATTGGAGTTGGCAACCACATAAAATGGAAGACGAATTCACTAATTACTGTTGTGCCCCTGTGCCAGTGAACTGAAGCAAACACCACTGTATCCCAAACCTATTTCATAACATTTTCAAAAATAAATTAACATGAAGCTTATGGCTCTACCTTTGCGAAGGTGTGCCACCGGAGTGTACACTTTCAGGTTCAGTTGTCGCTGCTGAGGCCAAAGACAGACTGGAACCAGACTGAGCGCTGCTCAAATTATCAGCTACAAAATAAAAGAGAAAATGTGAAACACCTTTTGTTACTGTAGATTTGCAGACTCAGTGAGAGCAAACAAATAAAAATTCTTACGTGTGGAAGAACACTTTGTCCCTGAATCACTATAAGATTCTTCACGATGAACTGACTTTGGCCTGGGTTTTTTGGGCTTCGATTTGGGCTTTCCAAGCCCTTGCTCCTCCAAAATTTGCTGCTGTTTTTTCCTTAGATATTCTTGCTTGATAAGTTCTCTTCGAGCCTTCTCTTCTTCTTTCCGTATTCGGTCCTCCTCAGCTTTGCGACTGAAAAACAAACACAATGTTATATTCAACATAGAATAATTTTCCACATCTTAAAGACAAAAAGAAGTATTCTTTTCCACATGTTATTACCGGGCTTCGTCTCTTTTTTGTTCAACTTCCGCCTCCAACTGCTGTTTCCGAATCCGAGCCTCCTCAGCTTTGCGCTGCTGTTTCAAAAGGAATGCTGCACGTTTTTTTGCAAGCTCGTCCTCTGCTTTCTGTTCATCCTGCAAAATTCATAGGGATAAAGAGTTTTAAAGAGTAGAAGAAAATACATAAAGCTGGACATCACAGGATTGCTGAGGATTCCAGGAAGATTTTAGGAAAACCAGCTATTACGAGTGCAAATCAGAACTCCATCGAACTGTTTGTTGCTCAAAAAAATGTAAGATACAGATTTAGTGTTCTCTTAAGTATGTGCAGAGAATAAAAAAAAAAGGAGGGTTTCATCTTACTCTAATTTGTTTTAAGTATGCTTAATCATCACAAAACCTTCTAGAAGTGCAAAGTACAATGAAACTACCACGTGGGCTAGGATGGACAGCACAATTAACCCCGGCGCAACAATAACCTTTGAGTCAGTCAGCATTAATCACACCACCTAAAACCAGAAGTTAAATTCCCTGAGACTGAGACAGTCCAGCCGGACTAGGCTGTAACAGTAACTTCTTCCAACAGTGCACTAAAGTATCTAATTTTTCACTGACTCTCAGCTCCCTGACAAATTTTAAAACCTGTTCAGCAGGCTTTTACTAGATAACCTGTGTTCTGTCAGAATTGTTTCTTTCAGTTGATAGAGGTTCACAGAACGCTGGGATTTCAACATGGTAAATTCTTCCCTTGCATTCTGATTTTTTTGTGCTAAGTATTTGCAACATGACTGTATATTTGTCTGTTTCTCAGACAGAAAAAAAAATAAGGGAAAGAAGAAAAGTAAGGTTAATCCTGGTTCCTAGTAAAGTTAACAAGAATCAGGATTTCATACTGAGTCGAAGACATACAAGAGTCAAAAACTTTTCTCTCCATCAGCAATTCTTTTCCAATGCAGTTTTTCTAAAAATCCTAATATTGCAACCCAAATGTACCACGTTCCATCAGAAGACTGAAGAATTAAGTGGACAAGAATAGTTCTAATGCTGGGCAAACATGTAACAATAACCAGATACAGAAAGGCAATATATTTACCTTGAAGAAAAATCCCACACCAGACTTCTGATCACCTTCACTAATTATATCCGTAGAGCTATCCTGGTTTTCGAGTTCTCCTTCATCCGGAGCTTTTAAGTCAGACAAGTCCACTTCAATGAGATTAGCCTTGCCCCTGAGTGGCTCATCCACTGGGACATTTTCTTTTCCTGAGCCATCAGAAGAATTCAACCCTGTTTCCTTGAAGCTGTTATTCACCTCTTTGCTCATTTCAGAAATAATATTTGCATCTTTGGAGGTGGAGAGAACGAGCGTCCGTTGATTGCTCTCATCATGAAGTCTATAGGTATCAAAGAAACACTTTTCTTGAGAACCACTTCCATGGTCAGGACTACTTTCCAAGCTGATTTCCGTTGGTGTCTTTGACAAGCTATTGGATGGGAACGGTCTTAAATGTGGTAAGGTTTCTAGACTTGGTGTTGGGGTTTTAACACGTGCTGAATTTTGTTGTCTGTCTTTAGTGACTTTCAGATCAGCTGGTCGTCCTGATCGAGGACTCCTTCCTTGACCAAACCGAGGTGGTTTACGAAGACTGTTCATTCCAGTTGGAGACAAGGGCTCAACAAAATGAATTGATGGTTTTACCTTTTGGTCCTGAGAGTTACTTCTGGTTCCTGGTGTTGGCACTGATGGAGATTTCATAAGTAGTTCCTGTTGCTGAGAAATCTTTAATATAGCCTGCTGAAGTGTACTGATTGTTTCATTTAGTTTTTCAATAGAAAGATCACATTCATTTATATCCACTTCAGTAACGTTGTCTTCTAGGAGGGCAACAGAAATAATTTTACTTTTTTCCAAATCATGTATAGCAGCAGCGTCTTTTGGTTTATGTTGCTCAGCAAAAGCTAGGCTTTCTTGCATTTTTACTTTTGCTACTTCTTGAGAATCGTTAAGCATTTCTTCTCTCTCCTCCTCTTTCACAAGAAACTCCTCAGATTTGGAACCCAAAGAAACTTCATCTAAGTCTTCACCATTGTGCCGAGAATATTCTTTTGCAAAATGTTCTGGTTTAAGAGGCTGTGGAACATCAGGAGATTTCCCTTTTTTAACAACATGCAAGAAAGCTGCCTTGCCCAATTTCAGTCGCTGCCTTGCTGATAAGGCTTCCATCTTCTTCTTCTGAGCTTCTATTGCTCTTCGTTTCTCTTCCAACTGCATATGAAGCTGCACCAATTCAGAAGCTAAAAGATTAACGTTATCTTTATTTTGCCTGTTGGGGCTTTGCTCTCGCTTTTGTTTCCATGTGGTCAGTGGTGCTGGGCAGCTTTCTGATCCATCTGGCGTGGTCTTTTGTGAACTACTTGTGCTGGACTTTGTTTCATAGCTATTAAGCCTTTGAAGCTTTCGTTCGGCGAAATTGGTCATTCGGACACTCCCACTAGTCATTGACACACTGCTAACTTGAGAAATTGTACTCAAACATGGGCTGGAACGCCCACTAGCATCATCCTTATCTTCATGTTCTTTTACCTTCATATCTTCTTGCAACTTTGCAGATTCTTCCTCACCAATGTATTTAGTGACTATAGGCTGGTCGTCAATGACTACCAAATCCTGTTCAGCGTCTTCTATGTCTAAGAGATCTGAATCAGAGTCCTGTCTCACCATAGTCCACGTAGTATCCGGAAGATGCGAATCCAGACTTTTCACGTAACTTACATTGACTTTGCTTGCTATGTCATCATCAGATTTAGCAGCATGGAGAAAAAATCCTCCAGCGGATAGCTCTTGAGCAGAAGGATCTAAACTGCTACTAGCCAAAGGTCTGGAAGGTTCTAAACCTGTCTCCATCAGTGCCACCGCATCTACAGTACTAGGACCTGCGACTGGAGTGAAATCAGAACTAGAAATTGGAGTAAAAGTCCTATTGAGGTCATGTTCACCATGAGTGCTATTTGTTTTTTTGCGGATCAAAGGCAAGTGTCCTTCATTTAATCTCTTTGCAATAAAACTCCTTTGCTTCCCCTCCCCACATTCATCCTCTTTATTGATTATCTGCTTTTCCTTTGCTGGTTTTAGAATGGCAGGCATTAAAGGCTCCAAGTAAAAACTGTCTGGTTTGCTTTCTGAAGTCTCGCTATTTGTTTTTGAAGACCATGCAGTTGCAATTACGCTGGGCACCCTGGCTGATGCATTCTGCAATTCAAGATCACCACGGTTTGGCCTTTCTTCAGACCTGATTATTGCAATCAGCTCTTCATCTTCATCCTCAATTTCAACGTTGTTCAGCAAGCTCTTCCCATTAGTTTTCAGTGACGGAGGATGAGGCTGATTTTTTGGAGTCACATTTACAATATTTGAAGCAAGACTGTCTTTGCTGATTGATCTAGCCAGACTAATGCTGTCACCAGACCCAGGGTCCACGTCACTACTGGTAGAATGATGAAGAGCAAACGGCGTTGGCTGAGACAGGGGCCTAGAAGAGATAAGATACAGTCTGCTGATGCTTAAGCACAAAAAGTTACAGCTTGTTGAACTCAGGACCATGATACAGACAGCTAAAATTTTTACTCCATTCAAACAATGTATCCTGTATCAAAAGTGACCAGCAATACTAATTTTCAACAGCGCTTACCAAAAATCGTGTTTAAAGTATTTTCAATTGCAATCCTAAAATCAGTCATCTCTGAAAATGTACATTAAAAGAAAACAAAATTAAGTGACTCTCAGTGTAGCTCTAAGGAAGTGATATCACATTACTACAATGAAATTGTCACAGTATGCTTTCATTAGACAGAACTGTAATACCTAAATGCATCTCTTACCTCGGTTTCCTCTCCGGCCATGCAAGAACTGAACCTCGTGGCTGCCCATCAACACGGGTCAGAGAATTAGAACGATGCCGATGACCTGAAATATTATTTGAATTGTTAATGGTTTAGAAATGAGTCTTTAAAGTAGCACTTTTACTTTACTTAACAGCAAACATAATAAAATTTTTCACCAAGAGATGGCAGTAGAAAATAAGATTAGCTGAAATATTAACCAAGGACAGACAGACAGTTCAAGTCTGAGAAGAACACAACGGGAAGCGACCACATATCCACATCTGACTTTTGTATTTCCAAACATGAAACCGTTTAAAAAAAACAGTCCTGCTTGTGCTTGCATGTTGTTACAGCCTAAGTAGTTGGAATGTTTAGTTGGTACCTTAGCTGATAAAAGAAATTCTGAGCATCTCTGTGTAAGTACAAAACCTAGGTTTTCCATAAATACAAAAAAAAAATGTTTAGGCAAATTATGTCAAGTACCAGAGCGAGTTTGTAATTCTGGATGACAATCTTACTTCCTAAGACTTTTGCTAGTCTTATGAACATTTGACAACTGGCCTTTTCCTTTCTTTTCACAGAATTGACATTATTCTTAATTTCTTCACTTGAGATTCTGAGAAATAAGCTCATTTGTGAGATTAAAAAAAACCTATCCAGTAACTTTCTCAAATGATCTTTAAAATCTTTTAATGCAAAAATTATTTACTTAGACAAGTAGTTTGAGTAGTTTGGCTGACTGTAGTTTAATTCCATTTTAAATCATTCGTGTATATGAACTTATATTTTTATTCATTACTGTATCAACATTGATAGTCATTGCCTGTTGAAATGCAAATTCAAAGTAGACTTACCAGGGCTGTCTTCTCCCTGTAAAGATTTTTGTTGCTTTTGTCTCAAAGGGAGCAGTGGATGGGAAGGGCTAAAGGCAGGGCTTCCTCCTTTGACACTAATTCAGAAAAGCAAAAAATCACTACTACAAGAATTTTTGTCTATAATGAGAGAAATTGTATAGTTGTGAAGTTACACTGGTAATAGTTACCCCCATCCTCTTTAAAACACAGTAATATATCGTTAATTTAGGAAGTTACTTAGAGAAGAAAAGTTTTTCACATGTAACAATACAAAAATAAACCTATCACCTGAAATCAAACTGTTTCTAAATACAGCAGACTTAAAACATTGGTGGTGTAAACTACATTAGGGACAAAGTAAAGGCTGAAAACTTATTGCTTGTCATCAAACTTAGGTCAGCTGAAAAAGCTTGTCATTAACCTTCTTGCACATTAGATCCTACTTAAGCTTGTTCTCATATCACCGTTCATAGAATACAGCTAGCAAAGAGGAGCAGCTTTAACAGTTTTCACGTTTCACATTTTTTTCCAAATACAAGTTAGACTAACTCCTCCTGTCACGCAGTGGCGACATTTACTGCTGGGGCTTACTGACATTTGCCAAACAAAGATCAAACATAGCAGTGCAAAGTGCCTCTTTGAGCTTGAGAATTAAGAACACTCCAGGGACTGAGTGAATTTGAGTTGTGTGCAGTTAGATTGTAGCAAAATCAGAACGTTCAGCAGCAGAAATTCCCAGGATACCCAAACGGCAGCATAAACTGAAGATTGGTCTAGACACCATGACAACAGACTTACAGATAATCAGGCTCCTCAGGGTGCAGGTAGTACCTGCTGCAAGCGTCGGGGCCCGTCGGAACCGAGGGCTGCACGTCTGCTGGGCCTGCGCTAGCAGGGCTGGCCATGAAACTCCGCTTAGTCGCATTGGAGATCGGAACGGGTGGGCGACTGCTCTTCTGCTGCAACACTGTTTTAACTGTGCATATATTTATGACATTAGTACAACTTCTACTGGCTATTAAAGTAACAACACAGAACAGGGAGTTTTCCGATTTCAGTACCTTAGAGGGAAAACTTCACGATACCACACTAAAATGAAACCTTAAGTACTAGTCTTTACTTAAAATACGTAACTTACAATGACCTTAATGGAAAGAAAGTTACAAGTAAATAATTAGCAGTTTTAGGGACAGAACTCCAGTGAATCTAGGACTAACTTTCCTTTCAATTTTACTGCTTTTAAAGATCCTCAGCAAGCAAAAACTTGAGTAGAAACAAAACTCCAAAGGAAACATCAGTGAGCAACAGTTTCATTGTAATGTAAATATTTTTAAAATACCATGCTAACATTTATCAGGAGTTACAAACTTACCATCTTTTATTTCCTGAATGTCTCTTGGTTGTACAAAGTCTGGTTTGACATTCTCAAACCACCAGAAGAGTTCCGCAATGAACACCATTACGTTAGGCTAAAACAGAAAAAAAAAGAAAAAAAACACACTTCATAACAAAACACTTCTGATTTACCCACATTTTATACAAAAATATATCCTTCACTATGTTTCTTACCTTTAAAACCAAAGGAGCATATAACATGTCCTCCAATGTGAGGTAAAAGCATTTGTTTAGATATTCATTTGAGAATTCTCTCAAAAGTTGAATATTATAGAGGCTATCTGCAATTGATGTTACCTCCTTCAAACAAATATCTAGAAAGGTGAGAAAGATTAGGAAGTTACGAAACTATTCCAACGTATTAACCTTCTATCCACAACAGAAACACTACATACAGGAACTTCACAGACTGCTTATACACCATCATTTAATATTTATTGGCTACCAGTGACATTTCTCTACCTGTTAAATATCAGAGAGATAGGAAAAGGAGGAAAAAACACACAGATAAAACAATATCCATTTTGCATTCATTTTAGAATCCATATAGGATTCTGTCTATCACAGCAACAGAAAAGGTAAGCAGGCTACAGAGAACACACATAATGACAAAATACAAAAGCAATTAAACCCAGACATCTTGATTTGCAAATAATAAAAGGTTACTCCTAGGATTCACAGTGTTGGTTCCTTCTGAAAACATTCAGGAGCTCTGCAAGGTACCACATATCTGAGAATTTAAAAATCAATACAAAATGTTGATTTGTAGAATTAAATGCAACAAGGACATTGAATTTTTAAGAAAAACACTTTCTGGGAAAGAGAACTCATATTTGTAATGCTGAAGAGTGACAATTGCTGAAGGCTGGGAGAAACCATTTTAAAATCTAGATCTTAAAATGCCAAATTACATACTCCTACTGAATAACTTGAGAATTATCAGCTAACAGTAGCAGACGTACTCCTCTTTTATGGTCTACTGAAACCAAGCTCAGTTATTTGAACAAAGAAAGCCACATTACCTAGATCTATAAAAGAAAGGATTATTTTGTAGCTCGTAATATACGGAGCAGAGCCTTCTAAATACAGTAAGTTAAAAAAAAAAGGTTACTTTTTAAATACACGCATGCGGATTCCATATGTGACCTGACTAACTTGCTGTAGTCCACTACCTATTAGATGTTTTGCATTTTCATTTGATAATGTATTTCTAGTTCAACTTTCAAAGACTGAAGACATTTTTTTTTTTTTTTTTAGAAACCTTTATTACATACCATCCAGTTTCATGTGTTCTGGACAATAATAGTGTATCACAGCTAGAAGAGCAGCACCATCACTACCATCCTTCATCAAATCTTCAAGTAAAGGAAAATAAGGTAACTGCCTGCTTGAAAGATGGTCTCTTCGGTAACGCACCTAAACGAAAGAAAACAAGTGTTCATATGAATATAAGAAAGAAAAAAAAAAAAAGGATTTTTTATTAAGCACTGAAAACTCTTTACAGTGGATCCTTTATAGCATTCTGCTCTAAGTCAAAAACAACTCACAAGGTTATACTTTCATCTCTCAATGGAAGCCAATTCTAAAGAATACAGTGCTTCCCTTTTAATCATTCTCCTCATATCTGTAAGCAACCCGTGCTGCTAATTTCCCAGTTTCATCCAGACATTTTAACTTATTACAAGCAATTTAAATCAAAATCCTTCCACAGATGCATGAATGCAGCAGATCCAAAGAAAGAGAGACAGATAACTACATGAAAACACTGAAAGTTTGAGGGGAAAAAAATCCAAAACCACACAGAGCAAAAAATAATTCAGATGAGCTAGTGATTTCTCGTACATCACCTACTTCCACAGACCTGCCTTCATGTCCACAGACAGCAAATTCTCCCAGAGAGATTCAGAACATCCTACGTCTGGCAAGCCAGTACACAGTACGAATGTTGTGCAAAAGGAAAAAAACACGGCCTTTTCTAAAAATGGGAGCAAATAGGCCTTTTAAATCAACTCTCCTTGATTTCAGTACAGGTCAATAGAAAACTCTTCTGCAAACAACCCCAGCCTCACGCAATCTGGAGCACAGCTGAAGAGCAGCTAAAGCCAGTCAGCTAAAGAACGACTCTTGGCATTGCTTCTTGCAATTTTTGCAAGAAAAGTTTTTGTGTTGATATTTACTAAGCATTCACATGCTAGAAGGCTGTATCTAAGTTTGAGCAGCAAAGTAAGCGGGCAAGCAAAAGAACAGTATGCTACAGAGCCTAGCAGAAATATCCTTCAGTGCTGGGAACAGATTCCTTTCGCACTTCAGCGCATTAATATCACTCAGCAGCTGACTGTCACGGCTCATGTGCTGGCCTAACAGGCAGATATACAGAGAATATCTTTAATAGTCAGAGGAAAGCTGGATTTTACCAATGGTATCCTATACTTTCCAAGACAATCTGGGAAAGCTCTCTACACAAACACACACACACTCATATGTGTCAATTTAGGATGGCACAGGCTGAGAAAAAAATCTGTTCAAAGGAATGAAGATCACTTAGAGTAATAAGAACCTGTTAATTTATTTATTTGGCACAAATACAAACATGTTATGTTAAGCTTCCTTGGCAAAGGCAAGTAACTCTAAAAGCTCTCTCTACATGCTAATGCTACTTTTCCTGTCCTTTTACCAGGTGCAAATTATATTTTTCCCCAGCCTGGAGCACTCCACAAATATGCAATGGAATGTGAATCATACTGTACCACACGAGCATATTCCACTGGTTCCAGCATGCAGTGCGATATGGCATGCATCAGATCAGGCTTACACAAAAAGAAATAGTGAGATATATGATGGTGATTATTCAAACAAGAAACAAATCAAATGCATTAGCAACATCCATTATGCACTGGAAATGTGGTCATTAAGTCTGATAAAATAGGCATGTACACTAAGGTGAACTGGTTAGCTTAAAAGATTCATCATTTATCCACTTAGTCGAAACTAAGCATACTAAAGACAAAATTCAAAACCTTCTTTTTAAACTTTAATTCCTCCTGTATTTAAAGAAGATACAAATCTTTCCTTTCTAATAGGCTTAAATGGAATTTAAGCCAGCTACATTCCACACTAAGAACTAAAAATCTATAAGAATTCCTCATTTATTTTAGCTTTGGTGAAAAAACAAATTTATTATCAAGCAAGTTTTTTATGGACTTTTTTTTCCTCAACTATTATTCTCATAACTATTCAAGTCTTTTCTACTGAAAATTTTTAATTCTTTCTTACATTCTAAGCCAAGGTTTGTGGTTTGTTACCCCCCAATGCATACAATTAATGACATTGGTATGCATTAAAGTGCAGAAATGGGTGCTACTGAAAGAGATAAGTCTATATTTAAAACAAAACAAAAAACAATCACAAAAGAAAATACAGAAGTGACACGGTGTGACAACTACTATGGAGACTGCAAAATCTGTCAGTAAACCAGTACAATCTAAGTGGTACAAGAGTAGCAGTGAGATAATCTCTATTTACTCCTTCCTTTATTACCAACTTCCTCAACAATAGTTCCTCAATTCCATTCCTGTAGTTCCTTTTACTCTCACCAGGTTGTCTCTTTAAACAAAATATCAACCTACTCAGCTTCCTCGAAAGGCTATCAAACATATGCCTCAAGTACAGGTGTGACCTTTAAGCAAGCTAGAATGCAAGTGATAAGCACCAGGTCAACACTTCATGACACACCGGCGCAGGTCGTTAAATGAGGCTGGAAGACAGAGCTTTGTCACAGATTTCATTAGCCTGCAGGTCCCCACTCCAATTTCCTTTCTTTCAGACAGTTTTTACTGTGGTCCATACATTCAGTTCAATCAAATGAAGGATTACGAGGCAGAGGAATGGGACTGAGCTCTCTGTGGAATGTATATTCCATTTCCACACTTCATTGTTTAAGTATTTTACTCTGGTATGTAAACTGTCTTTCCTTCCATTATGCCAGCTTCAGGCTCATTAATCTAGCATACAATTCCAGCAACTGTCACAACGAGTCCAAACTGGTTTCTCCAATCTTCTAACCCCATCTCAATGAATAACAGTGTTCTGGTTTTGACAGATTTACCAACCTGTGCAAGAGCAGGTGCGCGAGCAGTGCAGGAGCGTTACGTAATGAACTACTGTAAACATTTGGGCATCTTAACTGGGCATTCAAAGATTAAGCAACCCTTTAAACCGACCAGCTTTGATATCACCTTAGTGCTGTGATCAATGGCCTACTTAAAACAAAAATAGTAAATACAACCATTTGAACTGTTGTTAATTCTCTATTTTTTTGCTGCTACTCCATATCCCTCACTCCTGCGCTTTGGAAACAATTTTGAAATGCTGTAAAGTGATTATGCTATATGCTGTACAGTATGCAAAAATGATGTTATGAAAACTAAGCCTGATGACCCAAAAGCTTACACAGGTTTTATTTTAAAGACTGTCTAAGACGCATTGCAATGGAAGCAGACACTCTGAAGAAATTTTAAAAGCCATGATTTTGTGGATGACAACTGGTGTAAAAGTAGTTCACTTACAGGTACTAATTTCCAATACCATTTGGAAGGAGACTGCTCAGGAAGCAAGGAAAGGAACGTAGGAATAGGAAAGGAACATCAGCAATGCAAGTTAAAAGCAGTAATACTTAAATGCACTTCAGCAATAAACACTTTCATATTTCAGAGGGGTTATAGCCTAGAAATTTAGATTTAAAAATATTAAAATGAGACACAAAAGTCAATAGAGTGTCAAATAGTTAAAGAGATTCTTCAGACAACGCATCAACTTGTAAACTAAACAGCTTTTTAGCCCCTTATTGTTGAAGGATATTCTTTTACATAAGAAGCACGTAAAGAAACTTTCATGTTAGTGGCAGAAGTTAAATAATTGTGCCATGTCACACTTATCTCCTTTGCACAGCAATGCCAATTTGAGGCAAGAAGATAGCAGTTTTTCTTAAGGCTTCATTGAATCATAAATTGGGAGCTCACATTGCTGAGATACGTTGTATCTCAGAAAGATCTATTTTACATTCCCCAGAAATGAAAGTGTACTATATTTTGCAATGGTAGTGCATTGTGATCTAATTTCAAGGGAAACAGGTGGAAAAAACTACAAACACACACGTATAACATTTGAATGCCAAGAATATACTTACTAAACAGAACTTGAATAAGCCTCTGAATATGCATTAGACAATTAACCCATGCAAAATGAATATGCCCCACGAGCTTTCAAAATATATAATATATATTTTGTGCTGTGAAAGTTGAGTCATATTTACCCATATAAAGTTGACAGAAGTTATTTTAAGTTGAGAAAAGTAGTTTTAGTCCAAACGAAACTTAAAGGAAAGTCAGAAGATACCAGTGGGTTTGAAAGGTAAGGAAGGGCGCTGCTGACAGACACAAAACAAACAGCATGCACAAAATCTCAGGAGTTTTGAGGACCGGATGCCTCACATTTCTTTGACAAAGAAAATACTGAGATGTTCATATTTAAATCCATTAATCAGCAATACACAAAATCACAACTGAAGACAAATTTGTTTTACCTTTTGGTGCCCTGGACTTTCCATTAGTTGCTGTTTTAATTTAATCTCTTTCTCTGTTATCTCTCTCATTTTAAGGTTCACCTAAAAGGACATAGCATAGGAAAGATATTAAAATACATCTGCTTCTATAAGTTGAGTTTTCTTCTTCCTCCCCTTTCTTAATGGTCAGTCCATTCTACAAACATAAGAAGTTCATAGAATAACGTATTTCAAGAACAACTATCTTATTAGTACTAGCTATAATCACAAGGGAATCCTGGGTTTGCAAAGGAGAGATTCTCCTTGGAACACCACTCTGTTGTCACTAAAAAGGGCTTCAGTAACTTAACCTCTACCCTTTGAAAGGTTTCAGTATTTCTGTTAACCATATTCAAGCCAGTCAGAATTAAGTCTATCCTGTTATTTAACAAGAAACAATGCTTCACCTAAAAAAAAAAAAAAAAAAAAACAACCAAAACACCCAACTCTCATAGCAGCTTTTCTGAAAATAAAGAACCCAATTTCTACGGTTTTCCTAATTTAGTTCTTAATTATCTTCTTTATTTTAAAATTTGCCTTGAAAAATTTACCAGCTTTATTACAGCATCCCTAAGAAAACAGAAATTGCATTTCCCTGCTAGTCTGATTCTTTCCCAGTGCATATGGAAATCTCAGGAAGCCAAGCAAGAAGATGAAATTGAAATATGCTGCAGTAATAAGGCAATAAAATACCATTAATAATTATCTGGATTAGGAGGATGCTATACAAAAGTACCATTACACTTAAGATAACAAGTAATTAAAGCAGTTCTCTTCACCTGAAGTGGAAAAGATGGTAGAAATGCACAGGTAAGAAAGATAGAAGAAAGACACTCATCAGAACCTTTTTAAGAATCTGCAAAGGACAATAGGAAACAGGCACATTTTTCCTGAAGTCAATTTTACCTTGTTAATCCAGAAAACCATCGCATCCTCCAAATCATAGGGCAGTTCTTTTGAGGCACTGAATGTAGAGAAACGCTTGACGCTAGCGACCACCTTTTCAATGCTGATCATTTCTACAGTGTAAGCCATCATAAGAGCATCAATCATCGCCATATGAGAACTCTAAAAGAAGAAAACAAGGAGCATTGAAAAACAAAATCCTTTAAGTGAAAAAAAAAATATATATTCTAACTGTATTTAAAATGAAAAATTCCTGAGGTTAGCGACCTAGAAATTAAGAGCTCTTCATTCCATTAACTATTTTAAATAGTGTTAAATAAAGAGAAGATCATTAGGTGGATTTAATTAAGCTAACCATTTTGATTGGTGCGCAGCCCAGATCAGATTCAGACACAGGTGTATCATCGCTCTCCATGACGTAAATCCCTTTTCGAGACAGCGCCTGGATCACTGACTGGTGTCCCTGCAGCGCGGCCACCTGATCCCCCTTCAGAATGAGGCTGCAGACGCGGCAGTACAGCTCGCTGGACAGCAGCAGCTTGATGACGGGTGGTTTAATATGCTCTTGCTCGTATTGATCTATGTAAAACGGGTCCTTCAGCTCCTCTGGGACGTTATCTGAAACAACAAAGTAAAGTTTCAACAAGTGGTACCAGGAAGTGGGAAAGTGGGATCTGTTATAAACAAAAGTAAACGTTTTTACTTTAATTCAAAGGTAGCATATGAAAGAACAAAAAAAAAAAAAAAAAAAAAAAAAAAAAAAAAAAAAAAAAAAAAAAAAAAAAAAAATCAAGCACAAAAAATACTGAATGTAATCAAGTCTTTAGTTTCATATTGCAAATGGTCTTCAATAGCTCTTTGTGCTTAAATTGTAATTCAGTACAGCATATATAATTGGCTCCTGCCATATACATACTTCAGTAAAAATCCCATACATTACCAGGCAGCTTTCTCAAGATACCAGAGTGCTGTTCAAGAAAGGACATCAACAAAAACCCCTCTTGTCCTCTACTCAGCTCTAGCTGTTTCCTTGAATAAAATCCAGCTTAGACAGAATTATACACCATCACCTCTAGTGACCAGTGCGTATTATTAGTCTTTTTTTATTTGGAATTATTAATTTAGATCACAGGCTAAAATTCTCTACCAGATGGGCAAATTTATTTATCTTCAAAGCAAAATTTATAGCTCCTTCAAGCAATATCCCAAAACATCTCTGCACAGCAATTAAAGAACTGCAACACTCAGCCACTAAGAGGGGCCAGCCAAACATTCTCAAACTGAAGAAGAAAACTAAGCCACCTATTTCTTGGTTCTAAACTGCCAAAGTTCATAGAATAAAGTATCTGACTAAAACCTTGAGCATTTTGCAGATGGTTTGCAAAACAATTGAGTCTCCAGTGAGCTGATTCTCTATTTTTTTGACGACAAGAGCACTGAAGCAAACTATTGCAGCTTTTCAGTCTTTAAATAAAAATTAAAGCCTACGAAGCAAAACCACTCCACTTGGATTTGGATTCAACATGAATTTTAAACCAAGTCTGAAATTAACTTCTTTTGCAATGGCACAATTTCTGTAAGTTGTCTTATGATTTCATCAAGCTGTGCGTGGATCCTGCGTGTAGTCACTTCCACACGTTCCAATTCACAACACAGAATTCTTCATCCTCACACATCACCTCTTCCCCACCAGTTCCCACGCCTCATAAAGACTCAACTTATACTTTTGCTACTAACCAGCACAGCTTCAGGACTGGCAGGAAAGAAAGGCACTAACCACAACTAATACTCTGATCACTCTAAACGCACGCAAGACGTTTCAAATCCCTACGTTCCCAGGCGCAGTACTGCCAGCGTTAAGGGTTTCAACGATACAACACGAGGCAAAGGCCAACCGACTACAACGGTTGACAGTGGAAGGAAATGCTGTTGTAAGCAATACTTTCCTGAAATTATTGAAAAGACATAAAGCAAGTTAAAAATAGACATATCCCAAAATAAATACTTCTACTCATGCTCAGTCATCAGACTAGAGGCTATTGATCTTCATAACAGCCCAGCAGTAATAACGAGAGTCTTCAACTCCAGGGAAAAGACTTCCTAGCCTCAAGTGTGTTGTCTTAATAGAAGCCTGACATTTCATAATTTTCAAACATAAAATTCTATCTTTTGCTATCCAGTCGCTCTGAAGATCTTCCCCTGAAGTCACTTCAACAGTTCATGTTAAATACATACAACTGCAGTTAAAAGAATTATTAATTTGGCAGCATATTTACTTTTCATTCAGCTAATTTCCAGAATAATTAAATAACTCTTATCCATAGAACATCTTTGAACTGCAAATAAGCCACACTGTATCTGTACACTGCAGAGCCCTTAATGTTCATAAAGAAGGGAAGCTGAGACAGAACGTTATTAATTACATGAGCCAGAAGTACATCTCATGTAAATACAAAATATGTAGTTAACCAGTGTTGTTGTAACAGCTCTAACAGCTACTCAGTTGTCATATAGTACCAGCACTGTTTTTCAAAATGTAAAGCTCTCTGAAGCTTTTGAAAATTAAGATCACTATATTTCCATTATGTGACACTGAATGCTGTGATATACAGACTATGCACTGAAGATGGTTGGAAGAGACACAGTAAAACCCCGCCGTGCTACGTAAGTAGTACGTGTTAACGTGGGTGTCCATTTTTAGTGGAATGGATAATAAAAATACTTTTAATCTTCTTAACATTAGTCAACCTGACCTAAAATCAAAGTCTGTTGAAAGCTAATTCCATTTAATGGTCATTGCCACTTCCAGAAAGAGAAATAGAGCTTCCATTTCTAAAGACTGGGGAAAGATCCAAAAATCCAAACGCAAAGCAGCTCACAGAATTCAACGTTTCAGCTTCATTACAAGCAGCTACACCTTTAACAAAGACATATTGCTTTATGCCAGAATTATTTGTGAAAGGAAATAATAGAATACTAGCTCATAAAATACGCGTGAAGTAGTACATTTCTGGTAAGAGCATTACAAAATGCAAATTCAAAATGTCTGAATTCTGAAGTACCGCGATGAGGGTTTAGCAGGAACATCTGCCCTCCGCCAGCTCACAGACCCCCAGAGCAGGGCGACCGAGGCGACTGTCGGCGCACCGGCTGGACAAAGCAGCCTGAGCCTCCCCCAGCGCAGCAGCTACCCACGCTGACCTCTGCGGCAGCTGACAGGCAGCCCGCTTCAGATTGTCTTCAGGTGCCTTTTCCACGCCGCAGACTGCGATTATTTGGTAGACTGTAAGCACAGAAAGCAAAAAGCATTCTCTTCAACACTAACACACCCACAAGGGATACCATCTATTGCGCTGGGGTCTTTACACAAATTATTGAAATAGAAGAGACTGTTGGAGCACAATGCTCAGCTTCCTGTGTGACAGGAGCAGTAAGACCTCCAACACTACTTTTCGTTTAAGCTAGTAATATTTTAATGATTTTTAAAAGCTTTTGCAGGGGGGGGGGATCGATCTAGGTCTTAGTGATGAGATTCCATGTCACAGAAATCAATATAGTAAATAAATAAATACACACACCTTATATCTTGGCTACTGTTCTTTAGTCTGAACACCCAGTCAAAAAGATCTAAAATTTTTTTTTTCTATACTGAAGAACCCTCTAACTTCATGTTTCTGACCTTCATGTAACTGCTTAAGGACTGAATGGATTTGGAATGGTCAGGATTAAAGATGTGGGGAGGAGGACTAACTTCTAGCACCAGGATTAATAATTTGAATGCTATCATAAGAAGTTATTCACAAACATGAATCCTCCCATAATTGCAAGTTATTTTACCGTAAACCCTTGCCCAGTCTGATTTTCTACATCAGTATATACAACACTTCTGTCAGCTAAATTTGCCTGTGACAGAAAGAAACAGTTTGGTAACTAAAGATCCACAGAAATTTTAAGATCTGAAAACAGATATTACAGCTCTTGAGCTTTGATATAACTTTACTATTTAACTCAAATTTATTTCATACTGGACATAATCGTACTATCCACATGGCAGGCACAAACAAATGACAAATAAATGGCAGGAGAAACTGTAATGCAAAAAGGGTGCTATGTAAGTATAAAACTCTGAGGTGAGAAACTTCCAAACAGCGCAGTTGTAGACGTTTTGTACGTAATGCAATTATCTCAAACAGGGTAACACTGCCTTCCTAGACAGCCACAGATCAAAAAAGTGCTCTAATCGTGAGACATCTTCAATATTTGAAATCTGCATCTCAAATTGCAACATAAGAGACCTATCTTACCTTTCACAGCTCTGCTAATTGTTCTTATCTGTACTATAACGCCACATAAACCACTTGCAGCATCCAGGTCTGCTCATTCTATGGATACACAAGTAGCCAGTGGTATTACGGACAGCTTTTCTCCCCAGTTTTTATGGATCGGGCAATCTTCAAATGTTTCACACACTTTTTGCGTGCCTCCCTACAGAATGTGCCAATGCTCTTTTTGAAGAAAATGTCCCAGTCTTTCCAAGTCCCAGTTTCTATAAGCATCTTTTCCAACACCTTACTTTCATGACCTATAACTGAACTTCAGATGTTAGAAAAATTCATTTCATTAAAATTTGTATTTTTATACATCTACTCTTTGGAATTTGGAAAAATCAACATGAAAAATTAACTTCTGGACTATAGCTACAAAATTTCCGCTCAAGTAATTTAACAAGTACACCAAAGCAAATCAAAACCAATTAAACCCTGTCCTTCTTTTTTTGCTTATAAAAAGGTCTCCAATACCATCTTAATTCCCAAAGGAAGTCACTTTTATGTCACTATTGCATGTCATCAATAAGCTTGCAAACACCTTCTGTTTTTCCTCATGTGCTGAGTTTTACCCCAGGAAAACGTCAGCACTAACTTCAAGGGAAGCTTTACAGCTGCCAGTTTCAGACAAACTCGAGTGTCAAAAAGAGAGAAAGCTTAAAATCTACCAGTATTTTTATAGTAATTTAAAACCAATGGCATACAACCTGATCATCACATCTGTGGCGGCACACATCATTAATTCAGTTTGTCTTAAGTTTTCTATCAGGATTTGTTGAAGAATTTGTCACGGCACACCCAATAGCAGAGTTGACTGTCTCTCTTTCACACACAGATTTTATGTAAATTTTATACCACATTACTTCGTTGCATGCAGTCAGCTTATTATAGAGCAAAAAGCTCATTTCCGCTGTTTCCCGCACTTACAAAAAGAAAGTAATAACAATGTTTTTCCAAGTTTCAGCAGCATAAACTCTGAAGTGCTCTTGCCCCACTGAGCCTACTGCAGAGACACCTTTACCGGCTATTTTTATAAGAGATGAAGGACTCAAAAATAAACCATCATAATTTCTCACAAAGCAATTACTTTGGTCTGTTCCATCATCTCAATGAGTTCTAATCTCTCACAAAACTGTCAGTTCCAAGAATAAACCACTGTGTACAGCATGGTTTACAGGATTACAAAAATAACTTCACTTGTAACAACAATTATTGTCAGACTCTCCTCTCCTTGCTTTAGGGTAGGGACCATTTCTTTATCATCTCACCTACAAAAACCCGTTCAAAGACGACTACCTGATGATGATTTGATAAAGAGAAATACAGCAATCTGAACAAATTTGATTCATACTTTGAACTGAAGAAGTGGATACACCCCAGCTCTTATTTTACCTCCAGAAGCACGAAGAACTGGTTTCACATGGAAAGAGAGCCAAAGCATCACCGTAAACAGAACAAAGCTTATTCAAATTCTGAGTAGGATTTCATTAGTATCAGTATCTGTTTGCAGAATTATTTAGCACTGTATGGATATCCTCTAAGCTGCAGGCCACGAGCAGAAGCTACATGCTCTCAGCAACTAAGACCACCTGCATTATAACAAAAACATCCTTTGTTGGTTCTCTGTACTGTATTATAAACTCTGTAAGTGACCTTAACATTACACGTGAAAATTTACATACAACAGTCAGAAAAAAAAAACAAGCTAAAGACTGTACACTGCTGGTGAGAGTGACCGCGCTCTCATTATCAGATCTTTTGATCAAGCACAAAGCCACAAATGTGGATGAAGTAGAAGAGACAAAATAATAATTAGGGAAATCTTCACCTCTGTAAGCTTCACACAAGTAACAGTCAGTGTTTATGAGATTGGCATTATTAAAGAAACAAATGTTTAACTATTGCTTATTTGCAAAACACAACTGCTTGCTTAAAAATATTTTTACTCTGGACCTGAGAAGAAAGCTGACAAAGAATAGAAGCAGAGAACGCAGGGATTTAGGCAATTTAGCCCAGGAAACATGCTCACACTGCTCTACCAACCCGTACCTGTGGGCAGCTATTACAGGCCTGTAAAACCTTATTTAGCAGGCAAGCACTAAGTACTTCAAAAAAAGCCACAACCTGCATTTCCCCTACAATGCTTTGCATTAGTGCTTGGCTTTCCTGCCTGTACCTTGCTAAAAGTCTTGCACTAATGTCAGCATTAAGACTGGAAACTACGTAAAGCTCTTAACAAGTTCATTTTGAAAAATCCAAATTTTACAAATTGTTTAAAAGAAGCAACAACATTTGTATGGAAAGCTCACAGCAAGCCACAACACTGAAAAACTTCCATGTACTCCTTCAATCTCTAAATTTTGACATTGTAACTGCGATGATGGAAAACAATTTCTACACAGAAATTAAGGCCATACTAAGGAAATCTGCTGAGAAATCAAAATTTTTCATTGTCACTGACTATTCTCCCAGGTTGTATCGAATGCAAACGTACTGTTGTGTTGTTCATGCTGACTGCTGCCGCTCAGAGCCCGAGGGGACAGCGGCGCTGAAGGACCAGGTCCATTTCCCTCCGCTCAGCGTTGTGCGGCGCGCGGCCCTGTTACTGCCTGGCAATCTGGTTCATTCCACCGGCTGCGAAAAAGGGATCTCTCCCACGGAGAGCTTGCCAAGCCTCTCCAAACCTCCCACGCTTGCCTCCTGTGAACTGAAGTTCCACAAACTCAGCGGCACCCTTGCTCCTCGGCCACTCAAAACGTTGTGAATTGTATTTTCACACTGCCAGCAGAATTCCTTAAAGTGCACATTTGGCTTTAATCAAAGTTTGATGATTAAAAAGATAATTCTGTTCTAATCCAATCCCATTCCCTCAAACTACTGTTTCAGCTAAATGGACTTCATAACCTCACGTGTATAGAAGGTTTCCAGATGTTCGTGCACACAGTTTTAGTGATCCATGACAGTACTGGATTTATTTGGGCAGAGTGACGGGGGGTGACACCAAACGGGGAAACACCTTGCTTCACAACACCCTTCCCCTCCGACGTCTGGAATTCAGACAAGACCTCCCTCCAGAGTCCATCTGTGACAACCCGGTAGCCCCCACAGACAGAGAGGAGGAGCTATGGGCTTCCAGAAACAAACCATTCCACCCAATTCCTACGCAAAAGCAGGGGTTGTCTCTTTAGCAGTATTTCTGTTGAAGAAAGTAGCTGTGCTCCATTGTTGGGCTACCAAAATTCTCTCTTTTCATGGCCAGAAGGGAAAAAAAGGAGGAATGCATCATCAAATGAAACAAAGCCCAAACCAGGACTTCAAATTACATGTCATGCATGCTCTCAGTAATTTGTCCTTGAGAAAAAAAAGAAAGGATGAAGAATTTTTCTACTTAGATGCCAGCTTAGATGTGGAGAATTCAAATAGCTTGTAACGGTAAAAGGAAAATACAGTTTCAGGTAAAACCTGCAGCGATGAATGACTTTTAGTAAGTCTACACTGGAATCAAATTTCTGCTCTTGACCATTCCCACACTTCAGCAAGAGCTTAGCCTTACTCAGACGAAAATTAAATCCAGGATATGCACCAGCATTTGAAAGATTAAGGCACAAAATCATGTCAACTCCTATGTGTCAATTCCAAATCTAGTTTGAGACAAACTCTCTTTACTTAGCCATTTGAAGGCAGTTACGGAAGCCCTGTAAGATAAGAATTACTTCAGAAGATAAGACAGTGTTTTAATATTATAAACAAAGAAGGTGTTGGTTTTTTTTTTCCCCTCACCAAATTGACCAGAACTAAGTCTAAAATAACAAAAAAGCCCCCCAAAAAACTTTCATTTGCCTGGTGATATTTCATATAAAAAAAAAAATTCACAACTGCTTGGTAGCTGCCCAAGACCCACTGAACAACATCCAATATCTTAACACAAAAAGAAAACCCCGAGAGATGATAAGTAAGGTATTAAGTTCAAATATTATTCAAAACTGTAATCACATAGGAAACCTTTTTAAACCCATCTCTCTATGAATTAAAGAGGCTTATAAATTTCTAAGTATTTTGCAATGCTGTTCCAGAAGTAATGGTTACTACGCAACAATGCCTTGCAGGAGCCATTTCAAAAATCAAACTACATTTCCACGGGCCATGGTCCTGCAAAAGACACACACACACACACACACACAAAACCTTACTCGCTAGAGCTAACCAACAATGCAACATCAAAAGCCCCAGCAAAAAATACTTTTTCCTACTGTTAATGGCATTTAACTTAAAAATGTAATCTCAACAAGCCCAAATACAATCAGAAAAAGTGGCAAACGTTGCTACAGTCTTCTCTACGCTAGACATCACATCATTGCCATTATGAAAGGTGGGTTTCTCTTCCAAAATTTTTAGTCAAAAGAAAGCAAAAAACTTGTTCAACGTAAGTCCACATTGCCAAGTGCATAAACAGACTTACTGGTAACCCATTAACTGGTCCAAGACGTACAGACACAACCCTGAGTTCTGCAGCCCCAGAAGACACTACCAAGAAGATCAAGGCCATAAAGCTTCTCTGCAGTGGAGGAGCCGTGCCAGTCAATTCTGATTTAGGATTAGCTTTCTTTCGAAACAAAGTCATAATATAAATAGTGCACCTCCATGTCTGGAATACCCATTTTATCTCTGATCACTAAAAAGTCTTCAGGAAACATTACAAACAACTTCAGCAACTGAAAAACATTTACATGTTTTAAGTTACATCTTTTAAGTTATCAATGTTTTACTAACACCTCCCAAAGTTCCCACATTTTTTAAGTGTCATCTGATAAACGGGTTTTTTTTTTTGTCTCTTGTTGCTTGTAACAAAATACCTTCACTAATATTAAACATTATAAGACCATGATTTTCTGTTTTCCTCACAGTTATTAAGGTGATGACAACACTGGCAGAACTGGAAGTATTAAAAAAGGGAAATTATTTCAAAAAATATTCCACAAGGATTAATATCTAGCCGCAGGAATGGACTGCTTTTCTTCAGCCTTGTCACAAAGTAAGCTAGTGCTAATCCATTAAGCATATTACGAGTTTGGCGAATTAGACTTAGATTAACAGGGCTACCTCATTTTCCAAAACAAGATTCTGTACAAGTTTTTATTATATGTTTTGTTCTGGATAAACAAAAACCACAATTATTCCATCATACTTCTTCATAATGAAGCTACTTAAACGCAAGATGTATCTAGCAACAATAATTCAGAACAGACAGCTAGATCTGATTCAAAACAAAAAAGCAAATTTCAGTAGATGCCAGGAAAATATTGTACCAACAATGCTCTAAGAATCTTTATTTTTCTGTGTTCGACTGCAAAGGTTTAAGACAACACAAGGGAAAGAAGAAATCCTCAATCACCTACAACTTGCTGTTTAACATCACAAAAAGAGACAAATTATATCTGTTCATTCAAAATTTCTTTTACACAAAAGAATGCTGCTGATCACAAAGGGATTGCTTTTTAGTTCATATTGAAACCAAAATCACAATCTGACCAAAACAAATAAACAAAAATCCTAACTGAGCATACAAAGGGTATCAAGGTCCTCGCCTCTGCTGCCCAAGATGACCAGACGAAGAAGCACACTAAAGCCTTCACAGCCTGGAGGGCCTCGGGGCCTGCAAGCAGTGGCATACAGTTCTGTGGAGGGAAGCCTACTTTGCTAAAATGAGGATTTAAACATTTCAAGGTATGCATTCTGCACAAGCACCATCTGTGAGCGTTCACCATTAGGGCTGCTGATACAGGGCACCTCATACAGTCCCATTATTCCTGCTGAAGGTACCATATTATATGTTTGCAGGTACCAGAGAACACACAGTCACATTATTGGTATTTAAAACAAAGGTGATTTAAGTCCAAGTTAATAACCTCTGGAACGGCAGGGGAGATAGAAAAAGCAAGAACAAAACCAAGAACGGCTTCCTGATAAAAGTGATCTTACCTATTCCGTAGGCTTTAGCACAGATCCATTGTAGATTAGCAGCTATTTTTGCTCTGGCTGAATCATAGAGCTCCAAAGGGACAACCTCAACTGCACTATCTGTCAGGGCATCCATTTTTCTTCTGGTGCTATCTCCACCCGCACAAACATCAACATCCACCATCTAGAACAGAAACAAAAGGCAGCGGACTTTTACACAAGAAATCGCTCCCACCGCCTTTTCAAATCCGCCCAGGAGAGGAGTTGGCCGAATGAACTGCCAGCGCGCGTTATACCAGGCACAATACGGCGTGCCGAGCACCACAGGCCCGACATCCTTCGGGGGTGTCGTTAGAAAGGCTTATTTAGCAATTGGAAATCCGCTCGGAAATCAAAAGGCATCCGAGCCCAGCGCGAGCATCCCTGTTTAGGAAAGGCAGGGATTTGCTCGCAGGAAGCCCCTTGCTGGCGCCGGCGGCAGGAGAAAGGCGCAGCCCGTCACCTGCCCGGCCGCTGCCAGAAAGAAAGGGGCGCTCCCCCCCCCCCCCGCCCCCCC
>WHYT01013980.1:273695-306295 GCA_009806455.1 Tetrax tetrax
CTGCAGGGCCTGCTCGGGCCGCGGAGCCTTCCCCCGGGTGACGGAGGGACTCCAGCCGGCTGATGGCCGCGGCTTCCCGGCCCCCGGCTGCGGTTTCTGAGCACCCGGGTCCGGTGGTGACGGTGAGGGAGCCGTTCCGGTTAAAACCGGGGTGAAGTGCTCCGGCCGCCGCCCCGTCCGTACCGCGCAGCAGCTCTGTCAGGCGGGCCCGGGGCGCGGGGTGGGTGGGCAGGGGGTTGCGGAAGCGGGTCGCAGGCGGAACCGGGAGCTCCGCCACCGCCAGGCCCCGGCAGCCTTCGCAGCGGTGTGACCGCCCGGGGTCATCCTCCCCTGGGACTCCACCGGAGCGCAGGGAGGTGCAGAAATACCCAAGACACTTTGTCTCTTGATTGTACCTAAAGGGGCTTATAAGGAAGATGAGGAGAAGCTCTTTAGCAGGGCCTGTTGTGATAGGACAGGGTGTAATGGTTTTAAAATAGAAGGAGGTAGATTCAGACTGGATATAAGGAAGAAATTCATCACTATGACGGAGGTGGAGCACTGTCCCAGGATGCCCAGAGAGGCGGTGGATGCCCCATCCCTGGAAACATTCCAGGCCAGGTTGGCCGGGGCTCTGAGCAACCTGATCCGGTTGGAGATGTCCCTGCTCCCTGCAGGGGGTTGGACTGGGTGGGCTTTAACGCCCCTTCCCACCCAAACCCTTCAGTGATTCTGTGACTGTGGAAACCTTTAGGTACGTGATGAAGTGCACTGTAGTAAAAGCAGATGTTTGCTTAATCACATGAAGGATTGAGATCTCTCTCTGCTGCCAGCCACACTTCATGAAATAGTGGTTGATAATCAGCAATACTTTTCTTCAGGTTATTAGAAACAATTTCCCCCAGGACTTGATGTGTTAGTATCAGCTCATGATGGAAGGATGTCAAAGATGGTTTGCAGGCAGAAGCCCAGCATCTGTGTCTTGTGTTTTTCGTAGCAAATAAAGATTCTCTTCACCTGGGTTTTGTCCCGATCCATCGATAACAGCAGGAAATGTTTGACAGGTACCATATGTTGATTTTTGTTCTTTGCTGGGTTCTCTCCACTGTGGAGAGGCCAGTGTCCTGCCACCTCACCGGCAGCCTCGAGCTCATCCCACCCGGTGCTGCGCTCCGCGGTTGTGATCAGATCTCGATCCTGCAGATTAACGCCCCGGACAAGGGAGTTTCAGGGCTCATCTGAAAAGTGAAGCTATGGGATTAAGGGAGTAGGGGTTCAAGCTGGATAGCTGAATTATCTCAATATCCATCTACTCAAAATGTGATTATAAGTTTAGCTGCACAACAGTGACAGCAGACTGACCTTATTCTACCTAATTTTGTTATGATTCTCATAAATTATTTTTTGCTGCATGTAACTAGTAGATTAAATAAATGTTTCAAAATCATTTAAGATTGATTTGGGTCTGTCTTAACATTCGACGTTTATTTCCTCGTGTCTTTTCAAAGTGCAAGCGGAGGGCACTCTGCTTCGTGTCATCAGGAAATACGATCCGGTGTTCAAAGGTTATTCCAGACTCTCTCACTCTTCCGTATTGCAAGGCTGTACACAATTAAAGTAGATGTCCTTTGCAAACAGCTTGCTAGTTGTTTTATAATCTCCATTCCAAGAGTTCAGTTTTCAGTACAGGTTTGCCAGGCTGTTGTTCTGTGACGTTATCATTGTAACAAGCTGCTCTTGTTTTTAGATTAAGCATTAAGGCCCAATCCAAATCCCCTTAAACTCAAGAAGAATGTTTATATTTTTGTGGCGGGTCAGGCATTAAACGGACCGCGGAAGGAGAATGGCCCTTTGACTCTTCGAGCAGGTGACCTGCATGCCAGGGCGAAGGTGCAACCAGGAGAGAACTGACCTGCTTTTTCCTCTGATGTATTTTTGCTAGAGGTAAAGAGTGGAACCACTTCTTAAACTTACCAGAATTGCTTACATAAAATATGTTAAAATATGTTTTAAGAGGGTGGCAGAATACCCCTGCAAAGCCAAGCCACTATTACCTGGACCTGTGACGATCCAGGAATAAAAAGGTGGAGAAGTTTGGCTCAAGAAAATGAATATTATGGGGAAAAAGCCTGGGGGGAAGTCTAGCAGCAAGCAGAATGCTCTCCTCTAACAACCTTCTGCTGCACTTAGGATCCTGGCCTTAGAATTAGCTCGTGTTCCACCCCCTTCACTCGAACAGCGCTGTCCTCCTGAGCTGCCGTTGTGTATCGCTCCCTTCCAGTCCAACGTGAAACGAGCTGCTGCCACTTCTTCCTCTGCGGCAGTGCCCTCAAACTCTGCTCCTGATGGCATTGGCGTGTCCTTGAGTGGAAGCTGAAATGAATGTTTTGGGAAACTTCGTGGCTGCTCCTAAAGTGGTTTGTCAAGAACTTGGCACCATCCTGCACCAGCGTCCTCAAAATTGTCCCAGAGATAAAAAGCCTGCCTTAAAAATGGGAGGGCCACCAGAGGATTGCTAAACGTGTTTGCTTTTTCCATGAGAAAATGAATGACTCCCTCTTATTCAGCAGCAGCAAATTCATCTTTAATTTGTGTACCACTTGTTTCTTCCCTGTGCTCTACTACTAAACATGCTCCGAGGCTTTTCTTCTGGAAAATGTTAATACATCGCTTTTCTGTATGAAATAATTTTCTTATTTGTCTCCTGGATTCCTTAACCATTCAGAGTGGGTGTACACGTGAGCCGACAAATACTGCGCAACTTGTCTTCCAGCAGAACTCTGAGATTAATTACTAGGAGGAGATACCTTTCAGAAATTTCCATATTCAAACACGACACCTATTCCATGTAACAAAGCTAAACCCACACGCTTGTTTTCTGCTCTGCTGCAAAAATACTTGGGATTTCAGTTTCTTCCACCACGTTTCATTTGTCAACGTGGGAGACAACATGCAGAATAAGAACATCGGTCCCTTGTCATCCCAAGGACATCTGGTCTAGATTTATGTTGCAAAAATCGTATAGTCTGTAGAAATGCTGTGCACTGGGATCGTGTAGGGTGGAGAGCGCTCCTCGGTATGTGGAGAAAGTGAGAGGTGGCACCTTCCAGTTAGAAAGGCCCGCAGGGAACCGGGGTTCTCCCTCAGCGTTACAAAGAGCACCTTCAGATGAAGGAAAACGCGTATTTGACAGAGACGGCATGAAAGCCTGTGCTTTGCTCTCTCCCTGTAGCTGTTTATGGAGAGGAAGGCCTCCATGGGACGTCTCTACCCATCATATATGCTTTTCATGTTAAAATAATCAAAAAAAGGCAGGGCGAGGGGCTATGACTTGGGAATTTTGGCGCGCTGGGCAGCCTGATTTCTGCTTCGCTTGCTTTCCTCCATTAGCACTCACCACACTTTCCAAAGCGGCGATTTCCCGTCTTTCACCTCCTTTGTTCCTTTCCCTGGGGGAAGAGCATTTCTTAGCAGGAGAGTGCACCTCTCCCTCCTCCGACTCCTCAGACGCTGCCCGCAGCCAGGTGGGCTTCACCCCGCTGTATCCGCTTCCCGGTGCTTATTCCTGCAGGGCCTCGTTTGCCCCGGTGCTGAGCACTTAATATCCCCAGCGCGGATCGACTTAGAGCCTGGGCGCTTCTGGAGGTCACGGCATGGGGCTGGCGGGGAGGAGGAGAGCTCTATTTTCTCCGTGGCTTGAGCATCCCCCACAGCACATGCCACGAAGTCCAGAAGAAGTTACATCTCCCCAGAAATTCACTAGGGAAAAAGAGAGGTGGTCAGAAAGACATTTAAAATCTCGCCCAAATGAATGGAGCCGGGGCACGGTGACGTGGGGGTGGAAGGTGGGGCTGGCGGACTCCTCACGCCGCTGCTGCTCTGACAGCTTCAAAAACGTCTTTTTCTCCCTTGTACAAAGTAGTTTCCAGCCAGCCTTAAGGAGGAGGGAGCAGAATATTATTCTTGGTAACAGAACCGTTGCTTCGGTGCGACTGCCGACGCCACGGGAACGGTTTTGACGGCATAATGCCGCTGTGGGTAATTACTTACAGCCAGTTCTGTAACTCGTGAGGAATATGCAGCGGCACGGCCTCACGCGTTGGGGAACCGCATGCAACAAGCAATATTTTCCATGTAAATAAAGAAAACAAATTAAATACAGCTAGTAGGACTCTGTCTCACTCATGCATTCATATTATTTTAAAGGTAACGTGCATGCGTTTCAGCTGTTATGCTGATGAGTGCAACAAGTTATTCAGCTTTATTTCTTTTCCCCTTGCTTCTAACGTTTGGTGTGTATCAAACGATGGCAGGGAGGTACCGCTTCACCCCCCCGCCTGCCATCCAGGCCTTGCCTGGGCTTCCTCTGGCTCCAGGGCTTTTCCTGCCGCTCCGGACCCCGGGACCGCGCTGCCCGGGGGGCAAACGGGCCAGGACCTCTCGTCCCTGCAGAGAGGGGCTTCCCCCGGCTGGCGTGCACGGCGTGAGGGCGATCCCCGTTTAAAATAATATTCTAGTCAGTGCTTCTCTTCAAAGCGCTGTACGAAAACTAATTAATGACTCGGTTATGGTTGGGGGGAAGAGCTGGCAGAGAGGGTGACAGCTCGCCCTGCCCGGATCGCTGGACGCCGGACCCTCCTTCGCCGGCTGCGAGGAGCGGGATGCTCGCTTTCCAGGCTCGCCGTTCCCCGCAGCAGTCGCGGCTCTGGAGGCGCTGGCGGTGGGTTTTAAGTGCCTGCATTAATAACAGGAGGGCTTTTAGCGTGTAAGGTATTTTTATCTCTAAGGTTATTTATTTTTAAAGTCCCTGGACTATGTTTAGCAGGATGATGGGTCAATAGGATTTACAGCCCACCAGGTTTTCCAGAGAGACTTTCACACCAAGACGTTCGGTCCCGGCGCGCCTGCCTTGTGCCTCGTCCTTCCTTGAGATCCCCTGGTGAGTGCTGAAAGGTTTTTGAGAGTTGCCATGATCTAATTAATGAGCAAATGAGATCTTTCTATATTTCCATGTATCTTTATACTCATTAAACCCTTTTTAGCAGTCATTTTTGGGTGGTGTTCAGACAGAAATCAATTTTGCTGGGAACTGTTGATTTGCTTTACCCAGATGATTTCTTCTTAAAATGCACTTTTTTCCTAAGGACGCTTTGGCAAGTAAATCGGTGTTTACCACAAATGTACGACTATGCAAAGAGAGACTGACTTATCTCCAACTTTTTCACCACCATTATTGGAAAGCAATGGAAAACTGAAAGGCAGAAGAAATTAATAAGAAAAAATCTCATTTCACTCCAAAATGCAACATCTGCCCCCTGCTCCAGGCTGCGGTTTTCGAGGTGTGACAGCTGAGAGCCAGACTGGGCGTACTCAGCGTCCTCATCCCGATAAATGCCGTTGGGTTTGCGGCCAGAGCGGTGCAAAGCCTCGGCGCCTCGATAACGCGACTTCCAGCAAAACCACGCGTAGCCCTCCTCGCTCCTCCTGAGCCGGTGCGCGGTTATTCCTAAAAACAACGTCCTGAACCACTGCTAAGCGTTACCTCTGGGAATTCACAGCGGATCCGCGCCAACCTTTCCCAAAGACGCGTTATTTCACCGAAATGTTCCACATCCGTTACACGAAGGGAGGTGTTTGCGCGGGAACAAAACCAGGGCCGCCTGGTCCGGGGGATGCAGAAGGGAAAAAGCTGCCTGCCAGCTCCTGGAAACTCACCTCTTCCACCCCGGACACGGGAGGGATGGACCCAGCCAGGGGTTTCCCTTTCCCTGTGGCAGGTGTGCGTTAGGGTCTCGAGATACAGGGGGGATTTTGAGGAAAGGGCTGACACTTCTGGATTTTGGGGCTTCCTCCTCCATAAACTTAAACCACGCGGCCCTGGGCTGAGGGGACAGCACTGCAATGCCCCTCAGGTGACCTCGACGCACAAGGCTTCGGCCCAGAGAGCTTCTAAAGAGCAGAAACGGCCTCAAAAGCAAATTAAAGCTCGCTAATTCCTCACAGCAGGGTCTGGCCGGGGGGCAGTGTCTTCCCACCGCATTTTGACTCATTCCCAGTCAATGTTTTTAGCTCCTGCTGCTCTGCTGGGACGCGACTCTTGGTTCAGCGCGCTGATGGCTCCACGCCCGAGCCCTTCGCCGGGCAGCCCCGTGCCCTCTCGCCCGGCCGCGAGAGCGGGGCCAAAAAACCCCTGCCTTCCTCACCCCCTCGGGTCCCTGCCCGCTGGCACGCGCTGCGCTTGAGCGCTCTTAAACCTGCTCCAGAGAAACGTGTTAACGGACAAATTAGAGTAAGTGAAAACACCTCAGTCCTGCTTGCCCAGGCGCTATTTACAGCGAGGATTTGACTGTAAAACTCAAGATACCGAGCAGGAAACCAGAGCAAGGCAATCCCTGCCAAAGGCTCCGGTGCACGCCAGGGTTGGTGCGGGCAGAACGCCGCCGCGAGCTGGGACGGGTCCGAGTGAGAAGAGAGACGGGGCTGAAATGCAAGGCGACTCCTGGGGGTCCCATCCCACTGAGATAGGGGTGACCCCGCTGTCCCAGTCGAAATGGGTGTGGTGCTGGTGACTCGGGCCACCGGCCATGGGTGCTACCCATACGTTCGGGGCTGTGCGGCCCCGGTCCCCCGCGTGCAGTGCCGGACCACCCTGTCCCCACACAGGCTGAGGGTCCCCGGAGTTCAGAGCAGACACAGCCCCCAGGCTGCCTGGGGAACTGGGGTGATGAGACCCCAGGGGCTGCCAGGAGCACACAGAGAAGGGGATGCAAAGGACACCCATATCCGTGGGGCAGGGGCACTGGGTGCTGCTGCCTCTCCCGCAGGTGAGACACGCAGACGCTATAAGACCCCCTACAGAAGCCCCCCAGATGGGTAAACCCCCTACAGTGCTGACTTACCAGTAGCAGCCGTCGACATCCTCGCAGCCTCAGGGGTCGCAGGGAGCTGTGGGCAGCAGCCTGGGGCACAGGAGCCCATGGCACGTCCCAGGGGCTCAGCGCCGGGGGGCTCGGTCCCCTCTGCTCCTCGGGAAGGGTTGAGGGGAGCGGGGCAGCACTGCGCTCCCCAGCATCGCTGGCATCGCCATGGCAACTGCCGAATGACTCACGCTCGTTTATGAATGACATCAGAGATGCAGAGGAGGGAGCTGGAGGGGCAGCAGATATTCCTTGTTCGGCTTTGCTGCTTGAAGCTGGAAGGTTTTGTGGGGGGAAAACACCCAGAGCCAGCCCTGCCGCCCACCCCGGGCAGCGTCTCACTGGGGTCCTGGTGTTACGGCGCAGGAGACCCACGGTGTTGGGAGGGGAGGGGATGCTGGAGCCCCTCCATGAGCCAGCTCTGCTCTCTGCCCGGCGGCGGGGCTGGGACCGAGCAGGACAGACACCCCGGACAGACGGGGGGCCCACGCCCCTGTGCCACCCCTTGGGCTTCGATTCTGTTCGGAACACAACCAGATTAAGCAAACCGGTTTAGAAATCACTTGCCTTGACCGGCTTCGTGCCGGGCACGTGAGCAGAGGTGAGGCCGCCTTCAGCAGGGTGCGTTGGGCTCCTCGTCTTCAGCAACGCTGCACCCACGCATCATCCCCACGGGACCCTGCCCGCGCCCGGAGGCACCCGCAGCTCCCCAGCGCCGGCGGCCTGGCACGCTCACGCCCTGGGAGCTGGAAAGCGGCCTTGCTTGGAAACCAGGCAAGAAGAGGGAGAAGAAAAACAGGGCACACGCACAGGGGGTTTAGGCACCATCACATCCAAACTCTGGACATTTTTCAGGGAATTTTGGCTCAGTTACTCCCCATCGAATCACCACAGCCGGCAGCGCTGACGCTGCATCCCCTCTTGCTCACAGGTTGTTAGGTCGAGCCCAGTGAAACAAAATGAAATATTTTTAGCAGGATGAAAGCACTGCACAAGGCTCTGTGCTGAGCCCTGGGTCAGACGGTGACACAGCAGCCACACGACCTCAAAGAAATAAACTCTTCTCCGCCCGCCGTGGGAGCAGCCATGGGGGCATCACGCACCCTGCTCTCCTGGGGGCTTCTGGGCATCGCTCCCTACGTGAAGCTGGGACCAGGAAACCCAACACTCCAGGCTTTTATTTTTAGCACAGCAAGCTATAAATACAGCCCACGGTAACCCATGGAAATCTGAGTGACTGCTCAGCTCGGGAAGTGATGGCACCGGGGAAGCCTGCGGCAGCCAGAGCTGCCCAGCCGGTGCCGCATCGCCGGTGGGAAAAGCACCGTTCTGCTTCCAGACACCCGGGCTGGATGAAAATACAAGGCTTACGGGCTCGGCTGTGCCAGCCACGATGCTCCGGGAAGAGGGGGCTGCAGGAGGAGGGGGCTGCTGCGTCTCCCGCCTGCGCTGGGGCGAGCAGGGAGAGGAGGGATGGGGAAGGATGGCTCTGGCCGGAGCGCAGGTTTCATGGAGGGCTGTGCATTTCTGTCTTTCCTCAGCGAGTGTTCGCATGTGGGAGTGGGGAGGAAGGCAGGCGTATAGGGGTAAATGCAGCGAGCACCCCGTGATTCATCACACGCAGCCTGGCAACGAGCTCCTGCGTGTGGGAAAACGCAGATGGAAGAGGGCTGCTGCCATGCCAAGCCAACAGCACGGAACCAGGGGGCTGGTGTCCTTTTAAGGATGATTTAGAAGGATCCAAACCATTTCCCTTTTCTTGTGTGCTTTACGGAGGAGCCGTGCAGGGCCTGGGGGTCCAGTAGCCCACAGCGCCTGGCTCATCCCAGCTGGGGCCGTGCTGCTGCCCGGCTGCCGGAACCACACGGGAATACAGTAAAAATTCCAACCTTGTGTGCCAAGAAATCCAGAGGGATGTCCCAATCCCCCAGCCCTCACACAGAGGGAAGGGGTCGAGGTGGGTGCGTGGCTGGAGACAGCAGGTTCAGCGCGGCACCGGGGAGCTGAATAATTCAGCCAAACTCCCGGCGCGTGGGAGCTGCCGTGGGTACAGGACTCCAGGGCGCAGATTCCCTGCAGAGCAGCCCTTCCTCAGAGGACAAACAGAGGTTCACTTCCACATAAATGTGGTTTGTGCCCAGGCTATGGCTCATAAAAGCCAAGTAACCACATCATGCATAAGTGCTACAAGTCTTCCATGAATATTTTTGTTTCCAGGGTGCACCAGCAGCCGCTCACACCTGTGTGGCACGGAGACGTTCAGCAGCTCTCACCAGGAATGAAGCACGAAGCCTCCGCAGCCACCGCGCACACAGAGTCCCGGTGCGGAACCAGCTCGACCAGATCACGGCTCCGCACATGCCGCTGCCCCGAGCGGGAGAGCTCGTTACGCAAGCGCTGATGGCATCCTTAACGAAACCTGTTTGAGAGCTGCACCTCTGCCCTGTGACAGAACCCCAGCACTTTTGAGTCCTGGTGTGCGGGATCTGAGCAGGACCCCGAGACGCGGGGTTTGCATCTGCCCAGCTGCTGCATCGACCGCCCGCAGCCCAGCACCCAGAGCCACCAGCGACACCCCGGGGCCCCAGGCAGGCTCTGAACTCAGGCCTTTTACTTGGGCACCAGCTCCTCAGCCAGGCGTCTCCTTTACACCCTGGTCACCGCTCCAGGTTTATTTTGGTCCGGCGTGGTCTGGTCCAGCACATCTCGAGTTACTGATGTTCCTCCCCCAGCTCCACCAGTGACGGGATTCCCGGTGACACTGGATACGCGGGGCTCGGGCACTGCCGTCCCTTCTCAGGTCACGTTCACCAGCAGTCGTACCAACGCTGTTCGCACACGTACGCTACAGACCTGCCCACTTTCAAGCCATTTTCCAGGACCAAACCCCTGGAGTGATGGTCCAGCTCAGAAATGCAAGCCTCACGTTTGACGTGAAGGCTTTTGAGTAGTGAAAGAAAAGAATTTGCTCCAATAATTCTGCCCCAAAGCCACTTCCCCTATAGCAAAGCATCTCCAACAGCTTCCAGAGCTGCTGCTTCTTTTGGCCGATTCCTCTTACAGTAAAATCACTGTCAAAAAACAAAATAGCGTGACCAAACACAGGGCAAACGATCGGATTGTCACAGCAGAGGCTGCAGCCTTGACCCAGGCGCGTCGTGCTGCCAGGGTGCAGGCGCTCCCAGGGGCAGCATCCGCCGTTTCCTTCCGTTTCTCCTGGAACCAACTCCGGGCAGATGTGTTAGAGGAGCGGGCCCAGCGACCGTACGATATTCTGCTCCTTTTTATGCGTTAGTGCAGCTCGTGACCTCTGATTCATGAGGAGCGAGTACGTGGAAGGAGAAAATCCGGCCGCTGCACAGCGTCCTGGGAGAGGCTACGGCCAACCACGCGCTGAGGGAACGGGAATGCCTCCCCCACTGCACCGCTTGCGTTGCTGGCCATGTCTCACCTTGCCAGCACCAAGCTGCGTTTTCACGGCCAAGCGCAACCTGCGCTCCCCCTCCCCGCCCTTCGTGGTGCGGGCTGGGCGTCGCGGGGGGCGGCTCTCGGGCCGAAGCAGCGGCGAGCCTCTCATCACCGCTGGAGAACACCCGCAACGCGTCTCCGTGCCGAAAGCGCACTTCTCATCTCGAGAGCTGGCAAACACTGCGCCCTTTGCAGCCCATCCTGTCACTCAGAGAGCAGCGCTTTTTCATTTTTAAGGTGTGGATTTCTGCCTGGACCTGCTGTACCAGTTTCAGTTCAGAAGTACCATTATCTAATGACACACCACCAGCTCCTTTAAGGTTTGGGTTTGGTTTTTTTTTTTTTGCTTTATCATCATTTTAAATTAGTGGAGAGCTGGACCTTTGAACTGTCCTGCAGCCTTCTGCCAATCTATGCACTAGAGGAGATCTGAGCTGGGGGCCACCTAGCACCAAGAGGATCCCTGCATTTACCACCACCACATCAAAAAACCTGCACTGAACAACAAGCATTGTCTCACACACTAATCCTCCATCTTTCATGGGATGCAATTAAAATTACTCTGAACTCATCACCAGTTGCCGTAACGTGCGCTAAATAACCAGGCTGCGGGCGGGTGCTCTGCCTTGCCCTTGCTCTGCCTTCACACCGCTGTGTGAAAACGCTCATAACCCGACCTGCTCTTCAGAGGAAGAGCCTCATGCATTTACACTCCTAACCAGCTGCCTCCAAGGCACCCACACACACGTGGGCAAGGCTTGGAGGCGCCTCCCAGCTCATGGCCTCATCCCCAGTGGCAGCCCTGGCACCACAGAGGTGAGAAGGGCGTTTTGGTTTCCTCACCTGCAAGCTGCTGCGTCCCACCGCACCGCCAGCTGCTATTTGCTGGAGCTGTTCTCCTTTCTGAGGGTTCCCTCGTTGTGGAAGAGGTCAACCACTGTCAAGATAAATCCCTCTTAAACAGCATCAGTCCATCCCAGGGGATCACCAAATCTTGTTTCACACAGCCCTTGCAATCTTACCAATGCAACTTTTCCTGGAAAACAGAGAAATAACCTCGAGGAGCAAAACCAGCTATTGAACCAGGATTTCCTGCCAAAATTTTGTTTCAGGTTTCTTGACCAGCTATCGAAGCACCTTGTTTTCTGAGAAACAATTCTAGCAGTCTGCAGTCACAAGGAAGACTGAAGGGTGTGCATTCATAAACCTTTGCTGCTCCTGAAATGAGGTTTCAGAACACCTTGTAATAAATCAAAAAACTTTATTTTTAAGATATATTATAAATTTACAGCACACATAACATCAGTTTCTTTAGTGTGTATGTGTGAGCAGGTTTAAAGACTCAGCATTCATTCTAGTCTCGCTCGTGGGCACGACTTCTCCGCACAATAGAGGTACAAGGCAATTGTTTCTGTTTGAACAGCTCTGGCTTTGCTTGCAACCCCGGTAACTTCCAGGAATATATTTCAGTAGACACAGTGACTGCTCACAAGGATAACAAATTAGTAGCATTTCTTGCTTTTTCACCTGTAGGGGAGCAAAGCCTGCTGGTTTCCCCGCTCAGGGAGAGGTCAGCAACCCACGCGAACGCGTCCAGAATGAACCCTGAGTTCCACAGCATCGGCGACGTCCGCCCTAGTTAAGCTTCATAAAAGTAATGTTGCATCTCAAACAGCTGTGCATGCCACACGTCAGTGTCAGTGCCATATAAAAATTATCATACACTGTACCTCATTATTTTATACACAGGTGAAATGAAAAATGTTAAGTCAGTACCTTGCGATATAGTTTTACCGGTGCTGCCTTGTGGTAAGTGCTGGATAGCAAATCACATTCTTGTACAGTTCATTAAACTATGATAAAAATATGCAAATTAAAAATCTCTACGGGCCTCTGTTACCTGCTGCAACAAAGACACTTTGTTTGCAGGGCTTAGTTTAAAACGTGATCCAATTTCTTCCCTCTCCCCAGAGCACGATATAAAACTAGACCCAAATTCAGTGAGAATTTAATGCATTTGCATTTATTGAAGTTCACATGCTGCAAACAGGATCTGCACTGAAGATCTCCAAATCTAGGGCAAGGGCTCCTCCAAACCCCCCTTCTATTATACCTGGCTGTCAGGATGCAGGTGAGAACATCCACCACGAGGGTACATTCACGGAGATGTGACACGCGCTGCTCGCTGCCTCCTCTGCAGGAACGCGGGGACTGCCAGCCCCGCCGAGCCCACCGACCGTCCGGCCCCCGCCAACGGCCACGACAAACCCTGCAGAAGGATCACCGGCCCCGGGAGGAGGATACAGCCAGCGGTTTGCTCACGCCCCAACGCACAGGGACTTACAATCAGATGGAAATACCCAGCTGCAAGTGCCACTATTCTGCTCGTTAATAAAAATGTTATTTATTAAAAGTAGAAAACCAGAGCATTTCGTTTGGATGAAGCACTCGCTATCCTGCGCACGCTACTTCTGTAAAATTGCCGCTGAAGCAGAGGTCACAGTAACCTCTGTACCTCTTCTGCAGGCAGGATCTGCTGACAGCGTTACTATACATTCGTTTGGTGCAATGCTTGTTTAAACAACTTCCAAACTATATTAGAAGACCCTCAGCCCGTGACTCACAACACCAAAAATAAAAAGTAACAGTCCTAACTAAAAAGGATTTAAATAACCACTTAAGTGTTTCTTGGATATGAAGATCAATCTCCAAAAGACAAGTTTGGTTCCAGGAGAGCGAGGAAAGAAATGGGGTCAAGGTTCTGGGGCACATGTGGGCAGAGGCTGCAAGCAGCCCCAAAGAAGCAATTCACTGGAGTTCTCGCAGGCGCGAACCTTGCACCACCCCAGAAGAGCAGGAGCGCACTGACGACTGCTTTAGAAACTGCGCAAGTTAATTTTCCAGCTGCATGGAGCACAGAAGCGTCCTTGAAACGGCGTAAAGATCAGCGACCTGTGAAGCAGCTGGGTAATCTTGTGTGACCATTTCCACAGGGTGATGCAGCGGCCTTAAAGGAAGGCTCATGTCACTGCTCACCAGGAGAGAAAGACCGGCAGATTCTTCGGACTGGACCAGACACTAGAGGTTCATCAGGAGAGTTACGCTAGCTCAGGCTCACGGGCCAAGACAATCAAGGTCCAAGCTGTAAAGTGGCCACCAACAATTTTGCCAAATACATCCCTTTAAATGCATCCCCTATAAAACGAGTATAAATACGAAGCCCTGAGAACAAACTTCCATATAGTACATTTCCATTTAAAATCAGTGTTTTGATGACAAAATTGTAAGTGACATATTTAAATAAATAGCTAGCTTTCAAGACTCATGTAATACCGAAAGGTAGAAGATTGTCCGTATCAACCGATGGGGTAAAGAGCTACAACTGTAGGGAACAGTCACCGCGTTGTATGAGCCACCTACCACCCCATTTCACTACTTCTTGATCTCACAGGCTTCCCAGTACCCCCTCGACCACGTTAGGAGACACTGACATAGGACATGTCTTCGCTAGTTATAACTTGACCACCAGAGGTACAAGCACAGGCCTTGAACTTGCAAATCCTTACTCCTGTGAGTAGTCCATCCTCACAAAAACCTTCTGTTCCCCTCTGCTTAGGGACCTCTCACTGGGATCACCGATGCCTTTGGAAGCACAGGACTTCACTCCTCCCTCTGTACTGTGACGAAGCAGCGATACACCCAGGAGCACGGGGACACACGGCTCCCACCCTACCACCACTGATACCCATCAATTCCTCACACGTTTGTTTAACATCAAGGGTAGTTTTTGTTTGTTTTAAACCAACTCCTATGCCTTGCTGCAAACATCACACCTCCTAAGTCCTGGCCTCTTCCAGCTGTTGGCCACTGGAAACCTCAGCTCTCAAGAGAGAAGCAGGACTATGCTAAAGGCATACCAAGCAAGAAGACTGTTTGGCAGACCAGGAAGAACACACTCTCTAACACTTCCTTAAGTGCTGAGCTCTGAAATAACAAAATCCAGAAATAACCACATATTCTCAAGCCTTCAAGCACTGTAAGGATGCAGTATTCCTTTATCCCTAAGGTCTCTAAACGCCGCTGCAACATTAGGTTATGCTGTTGAACCTTGGCATTCTTACTTTCCTCTATTACATACGCAGGATTTGTTTAACTGATGCTTTTCCCCCTCACTTTATAAAAGGTTGAGTGGCACCGATTCCGTTCTGGCACACCAAGGGAGATAACTCTGTCTGACAACTTCTATCACCCTGACCAAACCGACCTGGAGAACAGGCACAGTTCACCAGCAGGTCCTGGCAGTACCACACTGATCCCGTTGCGGTGGGGCTGATGCAGAGATGCACAAGCAGCAGAACCTTCACCCACCGAAGCGCGCACCTCCGCTCCTCCAAAGCAGGTCAGGGACGCCCCAGCTTCAGCCTCCTAAAAACTGGGGAGCTGGCTGAAGTTCTTCGTCCACATTGCCTTGGCAGGAGCAACAGAGAGCCTGGAGGAGCTCCTCCTGTGCCAGTGCAGACAAGATGGGTTGCTCACTCGCCATACGGCTGCTCACGTAGGTTCTGCCAGCAAACCAAGCTTTTAGGGGACTCTAAAGCTGACAGATGATCCTTGCCTGCTCTGTTTGGAAGCTCTACAGCCACTCCAGAGTCTGACTGTGCATTACTAAAATCAAAAGAAGCACTACAACATGCCTTTACCTTTCTCAAAGACCAAGACTGCTACCAAACTATCCGTTTGATAAGGCTGAACCTGTAGTTAGTCATTCAGAAGCCAACCCCCTGCACCCAAACTACTGGGTAGTTTTTTCCCAGCTCTGTCTTCTAAAAACACTCATTAAAATGAGTATTTACAAGAATCCTGGTTGGCAGAGAAGGACACGTGCCTCTAACAAGCTTCAATAGTGTCTTCTGGTAGTATTAGAGGCAAAGAGTTTCAGGGAGTAAGAAAAAAAATGGACAAAATAATCAAAACCTTTCCTAGCACTTCAACATTCAGTAACAACTACTTAGCAGCAGTTGGGCTCTAACTCGCTGGGTTGCAGGATCAGGTTCCTAGCTTTTACAGTCATAGGACAAGGTTACAATTTAATATCACACTGTCAATCTGTTCTGAGCAAGAATCCAGGAAAACGGTTTTACTGTCCAATTTGAACAGAAGCATCATCTCTATAAAGCTTGGAATTTCTAAATGTAGAAGTAAATATTTCAGCAGTTGTGAACTGTAAAGCTTAATATGAACTCACAAATAACAAAAAAGAATCCTGGGATAGTAAGCCATGATAAAATCTCATGCTGCTTTGATTTCCCCACCCTTCATATTAATTATGTGAAATTGGCAACTTCACTGCCTTGACTGCATTACAGCACAGATGAGACGCCAAGTTCAGGCCAAAACTTGTTGTAGGGTTTCGGGTTACATCTTATTGCATTTTTGTTTAAAAACCCAACAGCACAAGAAAGCCCCACACCTAAAAAGGTGACTTGCAGAGCTATTCAGGAGCTCTGTTTGACAGGACACCTTTGTGCTACTTCAGGACAGGGTCTCCATCCGGTTACTCTGCATTTTGGAGAGGCAAGTCTTGCCTAGCCCACCTTTCCAAAAAAGGGCTGTGAAGCACAAGACAGAGCAGGGATCGGGACAAATGTCAATCGTGTTTCACTAATTTGAAAATAAAAACCATTTTTCTTCAGACTGTTACAAGTAACACCTGCAGAACCCAATCATAACAAAACCTAGCTGGATATTCAGTGAGTTCTGTTCTTAAAAGCTCACAACTCCTGTCTGAAATCTCAAGTCAGTCTTCTAACAAAACAGGAAAGATACAGCCTGATATTCTTGGTATTTCCAAGGTAAAAATAAGCATAAAGAAAAACCACTTCTATCTCAAAAAAAGATAATAATTTCAAGTGTGCTTTTAAATATGTTAAACAAGATAAAAACCTAAGCAGTTCTGCTTCTTTACAGCTCACGAATGAAAAACCCATGCAAATCAGTTGCTTTTTTGTAAACAGTTTGAAACAAAGTCAAAACCCACAAATCTCCCTTTCCAAAACTGTGCACATAAAAATGGAAAAAACCTACAATGTGAATGGATTCCTCCTCGCACTAGGATATGGCAGAGCACGAACTCACAAACTGCAGCCAAATCTTGGTGTAGCGAGTTCTGTCGTGAAAGAGATTCTGCACCTTTAACGTAGCCGACAGAGAATCTCCTACAAGTGTAACCACCGTGGGACTGCAACAACACTAACGCAGAAAATAAATAGGAAAAAGTAATGCTATTTATTAAAAGAATTCCATCTCTGAGTTATTCTCTTTAAATTATAATGCAAGATAAACAAGTTTGGATAGAAATGTGCTTGCTTTCCCAATATTTGGACTTTAAAAAAAACATTTCCTAAGAATCAATTTTAAAAAGCATTTTATAATTTGATATAGCCATAAATTAATACTGTATGGAGATGATTAACATCCTATGCTAGTGGTCAGTGACCTTTTGTAAACACTAGCCAGATGCTAGCAAAGCTGGCTAGAAAACTACTGTCACAGGCCTGTTTAACAAGCTTTATCATATTTCTTTCCAACAATCAGATTCTGAATTGTTTTCACAAAACCTTTTCCTATTTTTGGATATATTTTATTTTTAAATCTAATACCTGAAAACATAAACAAGTCTTCAAACCTCTTCCACTAACACTAGATCCACAAGGCAATTAACTTCAGTTGGCCGTAACTACATAAGCTCTCGCGCGAGAGACCCGTTCAGACGGGATCTCCCCCCTCCCCTTCCACCCGCCCCCTCCCCAGACAATCCATGCACCCTCCCGTCGAGGCGGAGGTGAAGCGAGGGACAGGAGGAAGCGGCACGGCGGACCGGCATCCCCCTCTACGTGCGATTCAGCGTCTGGAAGATTCGAGAGATCTGTAGCATGACAGGCCCCGTTTCCGGGTCGTTCATCCACTGAGTGCTGTTCAGGGGGTTTTCAAGCATATCCTCGAAGGCTGCCAAGAGATGGAAACGGCAACGTCAGCAAAGGCTTCCATCCAGTTTAGGATGCTTCAACAAGAGGACAGTTAGAAATAGCTACAGCTCAAAGGCACTGGGCAGGCATCTCCCAGAAGTGGTGGGAATACTCATCACGCATTGAGCATCTGCACTGCTAAGTCTCCTCAGACTGGGAAGCTACAGGCTGTTACACTCCCCACTCCTCAGCAATAAACTCACTGCAGAGAGGGTGATTAAACACTCAGCCTGGATTACAGCCCATCTTACAAAACCTCAAGGACATGGGTTCGCAGCGCTAAAGCCTCAGCGAATGTCTATGTGCAGCAGCAGGAAACCTGCTGTGCAATTCATCCATTTATGAAACCCCACCTTAGAACTGGGCCATTTGCTGCCAGGAGTCCTGTGGGAAGACTCTTCTGCAACTCCACTCTTCTGATCAAAGGTTTTCCACATCCCAGCCTAGATTTCTTAATGGCTAGTTCTTGTACAACTACCTTTTTCCTCCCTGGTACTTCACCAAGGCAGTTCACCCCCTTGCCTCTGTTACCTTTGCTCTCCTGTGCTGCACTTTGGTTGTCCCAGAGCTGCTCTCTCATAACATCTCTGAGAAGAAAACTAAGCCAGCAAACTAAGTAGCAGGTATGCCAAAGGCTACCAGGAACGAGCAGCAGAGCCAGCACGAGTGGAGGCCCTTGAGCCTGTAAGTCTCAGAGCTCTTATATTTCAGAGGTCCCTGAAGCCAGAAGGGAAGCAGCACCTTCCCTCTGAGCAGCACGTGCTTCCTCCTCCCTGATGTCTGGAGAGTAGAGGATGTCAGGGAGGCAGCGAGTTCCACCTGCCGAGACACAGGCAGAAGGGCAAAGGCTGTCTGTGCAGAACAACTACTTCCATTTCTGAACAGTGACTGCAATCCAAATGTTTAAGAGCAGCTTTTTCTTTCTATACACAGCTGTCTTTACAATAAGCTTTGTTGTTTGTTTTTAAAATGCACTAGTTTTCACTCCTCTATTAAGTTGAAGGGAACAGACAGCTACTGCAAGAGCTAAGCTGCTAATTTGACAGAAGAATGGTGAAGGCAATAATTTATAAGCCTCATGACAGACACTGAGCTGGACCACTGGACATTTGGAGCAGTCATTACGGAACAGGACAAAAAAAAGAAAAAAAAAAAAAGCAGTTGCACATCTGACCTATTCAGAAGTCAACAAAACATCAGTGTTGTAAGAGCCTGGCAGACCAGCACCAAGGTCGATGTCTCTGTGTTTCCAGGAGTGTTAGTGCACAAAGCTCCACTGACATTAGTGGGAGCTGTAAGTACCCAGCACCTCCCAAAGGCTCATCATTAATACCCTGCTCAAGGTCATGCAGCATGCCTACAGAAAAGCCTGGAATAAAGTCCAGAGCTCACCTTTCACCACTTCAACTATATTCTTTTACACAGGCTCAAAAAGCTTATAACGAAAGATTTATCAACATTCTGTCAGTATCTAATTAAGTGCAAACGTTCACTATTAAAATCTGTGACACGAGCGATTTGCAGATGTATCGTTCGGAATATATTCTCTGATGATCACCCAAGCTTTACAAGCACATATAATGGCATTTCATTTTCTATTTATATTCTGAGTGGCAGTGTGGAATCCTCATTGGAAATGAAGACACCATTTGTTCAGAAATCAGGGTGGGAAAGTTCTGCTCTTGAATTATTTAAAGGCTTGCAAACTCTCCTAATTACATTTAAAGTAGTATTTTTTTAAAAGCTTTCTTGAAAGAGCTGCACATAGATGCTTTATTTAAAAGCATTGCTTCAAATAAATTTTGAAGCCAGACTAAGTGCAAAACTTCTTATATACATCACAGAGCCAATGTCGTTCTTCTGTATTGTCCTCCAGCGTCAGAGAGACCAATTAATCAGACATTTTTGTTTCACTGTCCAGCTCATCAGCTGGGTACTTGCTGTGCTCACAGCCTTTCTGACCACGACCACAGACTTTATCATGGAGCTGAAACCCAAGCAAGGGGAAGTGTATTTTCACACACGTTATCTCAGCTTTCATAAGGCAAGGCCTTAGGCCAGACTTCTTGTTTGGCTACTCTTCCGTAAGTTACCTTCTGTCTCAATGATCAGGCCTCAGCACACAGCAAGCTGTACAGCAGGAGACAGCCTTGTTTATTTCTGTGAAATAATCAGAGTTCTAGACAGACATTCCTGATTTTTCCCCTCCTGGCCAAAGGGAGCACACAAAAGGTCTCCTAAATCCACAAACGCATTGCAGCCAGCAGCTGTTGAAGTTCTGAGTTCAGCAAGTGTAATCCAGTAGCCTGGGGAATTAGGATCACTCCTGGGACAGCCCCAAGTTCTGTTCTGGGTTTAGCTGAGTTGCAGCATGAAGCAAACAAACAATACAACTGCTGAAAGGGAGGAAAGGGGTACAGAGCTGCACCTATCCCACAGAGTGTGCTGTCATCATCCAGGCTCTACTCTTACTTGAAAGCAACTACAGAGACGGTGTGCATGTATCAGGAATCGAAGCAGGACTTACCTAGTAGAGTTTTAGGGTTGGTTAGCCCTAACTGTACCACTGGGTTCTCTAAGATGGCTTGGAAGAGAGGGCTATTTGTGTCAATGCCCTTATCTAAGTCCTCCGGAGAAGGCTTTCTGTCTCCCAGCAGCCATTCACACTGAAAGAAATCACCAGGCACAACAGATTTCATGATCGGTTCCATTAGAATGAAAGCATCTCAAAAGCCTTGGCAATGTCAGATGTTAAAAAGATTCTTTGCTTCTCACAACTAAAGACCGGTCTATACACTTCTTTTCAGGCTAGACCACTATTCATTTGTGTGTTGCTCCTACAGAAATCAACTTTTATTTCAATGGGAACAGCAGCAGTGCCTCAGGTGGTAATCAAGTTACACGGGCTCTGGACGTTTCAAAGCCCAGGGAAGATGTGTGTTACCCTACAAACACGCTGCCCCAAAGGAACCCCATCAAAGGTTACAAAGCAGCAGCCTGAAATACCATCCAGCCCAGTATCCTCTCTAACAGCAGCCAGCACTGGGTGCTTAAGAAGAGAAGATTCCTTGGCTGTCAGCTGTGTTCACAGCATTTTCCTTAACATACCATCCACCAGCAGGGGAGTAAACAATCTTTGAAAATCTTCATATTTTTTGATTCTATAAACTGTGGAATGCATTGCTGCAGAATGGCAATTTACATACTGTATGGCTTGAATCTCTTGTCTTATCATTTATTCCTGTCCTTTAATCAGTTCTTAATTATTGAGAACACCTTTTCCTTTCCCACAATAGCACAATCTCTTTTGCAGAGTCTGGCAACGGACTTTCAAAAGCTTTTTAAAAATCTACGTAAGCTATCCCAACCAGATTATCCTCAACCGCATGCATGCTGAGATCCTCTAAGAAGTCTAAAACCTTTGTATTCGAGTTGCGTATCTCATTTGAAAAAGAGGCACGGAATACAGAGTGCTCATGTCATCTCCAGTAACAGTTGGGCTTTAGGACAGATCAAAACACCAACCAAGTCGACGACGAAAAGAATCAGTGGAACAGACTATTACAGCAGTAAGGAACAGAAGTGACATTGTACTCACAGCTGCATTTTGCTGGTTGTTGTTCACTCTGAGTGCATCTACCACTTCTTTTTCATCAAATCCCATCTCCATCAGGGCAATGACAGCCTAGATCAGATTTGCACAGCTTAATAAATGCAACATTTAAAACAGAAATGAGAACAATTCTACCCTTTCACCTTATGTGCAGGAGCTTTTTGTGGGGTAAAAACCCCATTGTCTGAATTTGCAGACCACCACATAATCTTATGTACAAAGTTTTCAAACACCCTAGATCAAAAGTGTCTTTGTTATGGAAGAAGAATAAATCTTAAGAGTGAAGGTAGTTCCTACCCTGAACACTGAAAGCTGAATGCAAGGCAAAGAGCAAGCATACCTGGGGTAGAAATGAGAAAAGTAGGACACAAACACCTTTTTAGAACTTCTCCCATGTCACGAAGCTTTTGTTCACATCTCACTGACAGATCAAGCTTCACATGCATTTGTAGTTCTAGTCACTCAATTTATTTTCACTTCCTGGATTTATTACATTCCTAGAGTTATGTATTTAGACAAGCGTACCTAGATACTGTTATGAGAATGTTTAATCATTTAGAAATTGTACCCAGGTCATCAAATACATTTGCAGCTGCTAACCCAGATCTCAAGAAACAGCTAGTTGTAAAAACAAAGTGCTAGATTGTAAAGAGCACCTCCTGGTGAGTTTACAGCGTGATAACAAATATTTTCACTTTAGTTAATACTACGGTCTTAAAAAAAATGAACTTCTGTATTTGCTGCAAGGCATAAATCTGCTGGGGATACTCTTCCTTGCCCCCTAAATACAATAATGCTCTTCTGTCCTTTTCTACAGCAAAAGGACCTACTCCTGTCCTGCAAGCCTTCCTAGACAGCAGTCATGAAAAGCAATGCCAGGAGTCTAGCAGCTCATTTCAGTCCCATCAGCTAATTTTCAGGTGCAGAAATAAGAGTGTCGGTAATTTAGGTACTGCTATTTGAGACAGCAATGCGTTAATTAGGTAATATGAATTCAGGTTACTGAAAGGGAAACAGTCCCTTCCACTACAATACTGTCAAGCCAGCATAACATACATCAACCTAGATGTCCCATTTCATTTATTAACTAAACGTTGATTTGGATTCCATGGTGCACACACAGTTCCTTCCAATCCTAACAGCTACTCAGCCAGATAAACAGCACGTACTCGTGGGTCTGGACGAAACTCTCTTTTCCTCCGGATCTTCTTGAATATTTCTGTCAGCTCATCCTTGGCCTCTTCTCCACCTGCTTCCGAACTGGGACCTGCAGTTGCTTCAGCAGAGGATGCACCGGCTTCAGTTGTGGCTTCTGATGGAGTCTGACCCGGAAGCGGAGCATCCACTGTTGGGTCATCTGCGTGTTCTATCAGCCACTCCATGGCCTGCGTCACCGACATGCTGCAAAGCAAAGCAAAGCACAGGGAGGAGAGACACTCCAGATGTACTGCAGTGCTCCACATACTCTTGCCTTTGCATTTATTCCCATGGTATACTGACTTGCTAGTTAACCAGTATCAGGAAAGTCAAATAACGAAGTTTTGGAGCACATCTCGGAGCACCTTAATTCTCTGTGCATTCAGGGCACCACAATCTTCTCTGAAGCCAGAGGAATGAAGTCCAACTTGGACAGCTGCAACCCAGATTTTAAAAGGCATTTCTGAGGGAGTCACCTTATTCTCCACATCATCTGCTTTATTTCACAACTGAGAAACATCGACTATTTGCACTGTTGACAAAACTGCAAACAAAGCATGTTCCAAATTTACATGGAACCACATCTCAGATGCAAGCTGCTTTGTTGCTCCTTAAGGAGCGCGCTCTCAGACATCCATCCAGTGACCAAGGAATACCGTTAACAACACAAGAAAAAAAAAAAAAGAGGGTGAAAAACATTACATGTGCACAATATAGCTTGAGCAAGAGCAAAATTCAACACAGGCAACTGCACTCGGACACATACCATTCTGTTCTTCCTCCGCTCTGGCTTAAGAGGAAATCTGTGGTCCCTCAAACGAGAGGCCAGCCCCAGGGAACAGAGCTCACACTAAGGGATCTTGAGGGCCCCAACGTCTCTTCCCAATGAACACAGAGGAAGCAAAGGTAATGGTTGGGCAACTGAACACGAAATTTCATTTGACACACGGGAATTATTACGTGTTCATAAAGAGGAAAGCCTTCCCCTATTTGGCTTTTCAGTTATGATATGAAAGATGGAGGACATCAGGGGAGAAAGTCTTCCTGAGCCACACGGGAGAGATACTGGAAAAGAGTGACTGGAGTAGGTTGGAGATTCTCTGTCATTAGAAATTTTTGAGAATGGCCTAACAAACCCTTCTCGGGAGCGAGGCAGTACAGCTGATTCTTCTTAGGGCATGAGAAGAACTAGATTACCTCCTATTTTCCTACAGTTGCTATCTGGACTTCACAATATTCTTGGAATGTTTTTAAGAGGTCAGCACAAAGTATTTTTCTACAGCTGAAAGACCAATGTGTATGGGCTAGGTTTGCATTTTTTTCTGTAAAATCTGAATTCTAAAGCGGAAGAAAATGTGATATTAATACTTGGAAACAGTGCCAGCCTGGCAGCCTTGTGAACCACCGACCAGCTATTCCTTCCAGAGCAAGTACGGCACCGCTTCCCCTTCCCTGTGCCATCTGCACCTGCGCGCCGCCTGAGGCGGCACTGTTCTTTGAGCTAATGCTTTTTCCAACCTAGTTTTAGATGACCCACATAAGAAGAGTTTAAAAAAAAAAATGCAATTTTTTTTAACCATACCAAGCAATTTACAGGCAGTGTGCTGAGTACACTTACTGATTTAATCGAAGGGCTTTGACAGCTCTGCTTTCTGGAAACCCCATTTCTGTAAGCTGTCGCAGAGCTATCTCATCCACTCTGTCTTCCTCATCCTCATCCAGCATGGCTACACGTACACAAACAAAACAATGTTCAGATTGACTTCAAGCTAAAATAAACCCCTTTCTCAATGGAATGGCATGCGTTAAGTTCAAACCCATTCTTCTCTTCCATCCCTTCTTTTGTTTCTGCCCTGAATTTGCTATCTCATCATTTAATTCGCTGCACTCAGCTTGGTCCAGCTCAGATAGATTTTTCCAGGACAAAGACTTTGTCCAGATGTGTTCAAGACCTCAAATAAAAGACAGCTAACTCTCACATGACCATGGTATTTCCACAGAAGTAAATATACAGGAGATTCACTGAAGATCTATTTATCATTTATCTAGCTGGATCTGGTCGTGGCAGATCTCAAGGGCATTTCCCACAAACTGAATCAACAGCTACCCCTTCTCCTTTTTTTTTTTTTACTATCTCCTTGTACATTTTCCATTATTCTTTATCATCCCTAAAGCACAACTCTTGTGAAGTTTTCCAGTTTTTTCACTATTTATGATTTTATTTTTAAATGGAACTTCTCATCCATCCCAAAGGGACCTTACAAATTCAAGAGTTTTATACAATCTGTACCCACAAGGTGAAATCTTTGCCATAAAGTTTTCTAGTAGCTTTACTACTACGTCAAGGTCTGGACTTCACTCTGTGACTCCATTCTTCTGTTACGGAAGCAAACAAGTTCCCAGAATGGAATGAGCATGAAGATATGTTCATACCATTTGCCTTCTTAAACAGTTCAACTGCATCTGGGTTCAGCGCTAGCAACTTCTGTGCAACTTCTATGAGAGACACTAAGATCTTCCGGAGCTCTGTCTGGAACTGCAAGAAAGGAAACTGTCAAAACATTTAGACAGGAAGTTAGCAGACATCATTAAATCTTAATAGATCTATTGTTAGTATCTCAGTAGTCTGGCTCCCTGCATAGCAAGTTGCTTTATTTTCATTGTTTAGTCTCTCAAAAAGCACTGGGCCTTTCCTGTGGAGAGCTACATGTAAATCTTCATAGAAACACTTTCTCCCACCTTGCGCAAGAGTTGTCAGAAGACAGTCACAGTAGCTCCGTACCAGCGCTACCCGCTCCTGTGAACCAACGAGCTTTCCTGCTCTACCATTGGCTTTCTAGTGATCTAAATTTGAACATAGAGCAAAGCTATTCTAAAGAAAACTGAAGCATCACAAATTCCTTTCAGCTGGACATTTGTTTTTAAAAATGCCATGCTCAGTAGGTCCTGTTGCCCATTAAACAGCTTAAATGCCAACTGTCCCCTTCAGGTTACCAGGGCACTGACAGCACGCAATATGTAGGCAAATTTGCTGCTTCATACCCCTGCTGTTACAAAAAGGTAGAAGAAGTCCCCACACTGCTGAAGACACCATTAGAAACATTACAGACTATGAGCATTCAATTACTGAAGTCAAAATTTATGCTTACTTTCTCTTTTCAAGACCATGGAAGAGAAAAAACAAACAAACATAAACACTGCAAACACCTGAACCATTTAAGACTGAAGAAATACAAATCCCAGTTTCACATTTTCCAGATCTTGACTATGTTCACTGAGGCTTTCCCATGGACAAATAACACATTTAAAATAATAATTTAGCCCAGAGTGTTTTATTAACACTAAATAGCATGACCTGTGGCTAAATCTGAAGCTATCTACTGTAACACACATTATGTACATCTGAATTTCTATTAGAGAGAAAACAAATCACGTTCACATGTAAGAGAAGAGGTTATACTGGATAAAAGCCTACTGGGATGTTAGTGTGGGAGGTAAAGTCAAGTGCAATACTTACATCCCTCATGTTGTGATGGGCCACAGTGCGATCTGCATTGCGAGAGGGCAGGTTTGCAGTGGCTTTGAGAATAGCATCCTTATCAGGAGCTTTCTGCTCTTGTTTCCTCTGAAGGATAGGAAAGATGATCAGGTTTCATAAGCCATTATCCACAGAACAGAGAAGACAGCACAGCGGAGAGCAGTTTCATATTCTTCACCAAGGCATCAAGCAGTGCTCTGTAACTCACAACTAAGAGAAACAGCAGTCTAGCAATACAATGGATTAACGGCACCGGGATATTTTTTGTGATTAGAGAGCAAAACTGGACCCGTTGGGTTGCCCCACTTTCAGTCCTTATACCTATTTCTGTGATCTAAACACGCAGGGGAATTCCAGCACAAAGAGGACAAGTGACACATCAAACAGAGAGAGCTCAGAGGCCTCGGTGCCCAGGACCATACTCTGCTCCACATGGTCTGCTCACAGCGCGCTCTCTTCAAACGCGTGGTTTGTCGAGAGACGCGCCAACACTGTGCAAGGACTAACACCTAACTGCTCAGCGGTGGAAGTGCTTCGCTGCTTGCAAGTATCATGCAGTGATATACGGTGCCTTGGATTTCCAGTGCATGTGTACAGTCCAGGACAAAACATAGCAGGGTACAAACTATAAATATCTCCCAGTCTGGTAAGTTATGCTCTTACAGGGACATTCTGCACAGCAAGACTGTACCGAAGAGAGAGACACACCAATACCTACAGGAAGGGATACACAGACACACACCAATACCTACAGGAAGCAAGAAGAAACAAAGCTGTGCAAGGATGAAGTAGAGAGACCTAGAAATTCACAGTGTCAAGCACAAACATTGCTCCAAGTGTTTATGCAACAACATCAGCTGCAGTAACACTCCTGCATAAGCACCATCCTGGGCATCACTGGCCCTCAGTAACAATCACATTCCAATAAAATAAAAAAAGAACAGTAGGGGGCCAACTCTTCAGCTCTAGAGATCTGGTTAGAGGGTGACAAGCCACACACAGACAAAGACAGAGGACAGCCTGACAGAAAATCAACATATTTCTATTGGGTTTTCAAACAGAGACAAAGCAAGGCACTTGCTGAACCGTGCTTATACAGTTATTGGACATTTGTTCAAAGATCAAATCTCTACCACTTCCACAGAGTGCACCTGCGTGTCAGACTAAGGTAAATGTTCTCACAATCCAAGTCCAAAACGGAAAATCACCTTCCTCAAAGTTTGGAAGAAACACGAAATAATTTCCCTGGAATTTAACTGGCAGCATTTGCCTCTACAAACAAAAAGAGTACACCACAGTAATCCTTCTGCACCTCATTAACAAAGCAGTTAATCAAAGCAGCCAAATCAAGAAGTCTTTCAAACTCACTTTCTCCTCTGCTGACACGTCTGCCATTTTGGGGAGTGGAGGTGGCGCACGCTTCTTTATTAAAAGCAAAACATCTAGAAAGAGAACAATACAGAAATACGTTAGAAAGTAATGTGAAAACAGTTCTTGTAAGACACCTCGCAAATTCTAATTTTCCTGGAGATTAATTTTGTATGAATTCCACTGTAAACATCAGACCTTTTTCACACAGGCTTTACACACTGCCCTACAATGTTTGTAATTCCTTACGCACAGTGAATTCAAAACACGGTCCACTATGAGCTACACTTTGGCTGGTACTAATTTCTTCTCCTCACACAACACCATTAAAGAAAGCACATTACAGGCTCCATTTATCTTGTACATCAATAGTACATCAATAATAAGAAAGCATCAGCACTTTCAGTGCTTCTACTGAGAAGGAAGCAGTAGAAACAGGCCATGGATGGTGCTGGGTCTAAGGTGGGGCCTTCCTTCAACGGCAGCAAGGCAAGCACCAAGCTTCAATGAGAGCTTCCAGCACCAGGCTGAAGCTCACCTCTGTGTGCGAATGGCCGTAGAGCGACTCACGGCCTGCAGCAGAGATGCATCACCAGTAGCCCAGGGCAAGTCTCGAGGGCAAACGAGTCTTCAGTCTTGTTACATCCCACATCACCCGGCACCAGCTTGCTCCAGCCTTTTAAGCCTCTCCCCTTACAAGGCACCTTTTTCTAGAGATCACGTGAAGCTTTACAGGTTTCTAGCATCTGTTCCTACCACACGCATTCCGAGAGACGCGGATACGCTGCTCAGAGCCCGGAAAGGGGCAGCGCAGCACCTGGAGTCCCGCAGCCAGGTATGGCCCAACGCGCAGTGTTCAGTCCATTCCGGTAAGCAGGTAAAGAGCAAACAAAGCGCGCTTTGCACAACAAGTTCCCTTGGTCTGGCTCAGCACATAACAGCCAAGAGCAACAGCTGGTGAAGGCTGTTCACCCTCGTTTGTCCAGCTGACCAGAACGCGAGCGGCTCCGCGTGCTGACTCTTGGCTGCCCTGTGCAGTCGGCCGGTGGCCATCAGCTGTTGGCTGCGATCTTGTCTCCCTGACAAGCCAGGCAGAGGAAAGGTAGAGCACACTGCAGAGGGAAAAGGAGCGCAGAGGCTTTCGCGTGACAGCTCGCTACGACTGCACAGTTAATACCGCTGAGGTGGAGCAAACTGCAATTCCAAACTCCGTAGGAGCCGGCGCCTCGCCTAGAAATAACACACCACCGTCAGCAAAACTGCTGTCCTTCACCTCCGCCCAGCAGCACGCTGCTCGGCTCCTGCGCCCCGCTAAAGGTGAGAGGTGACACTGCCCTGGAGCGGAGACCAAACTGCTCGTGTTCACAGCAGCAGTTCTCCAGCCTGCATGAACTCGGGCAAAAACCCAGAACCCCAGTCCTGCAGAGCGTCTGGTTCAGACAAGATTTCAGCCTACAGCAGTCCTGCTTCTCCCACTTGCTGCACCGCTGCCCTTTATCTCCACAAGGGGCCATTAGTCGAGTAAAAACTGAGTCCAGCTGTCCCAACAGCTCTCATCTTTAATCTTGTTTCACATTAATCCTTTACATCTTCAAAGTTTAGGAGCAAATACATACCACACATACTCTACTGTAGTCAGTGATACTCTGGTGTGATGGATCCTGAGCTACGCTTGCAGAGAACAGAACGAGATCTAAACTGCAGACACCCAGATACACGTCAGCCACCATCCTGCTTGACTTGGAGACCTCAAGAAAGCCCCCCAAAGCACTGCGTTGTCTGTCTTGAAATACTCAGTCTTGATAACTATTTTTGAATTATTTTGAAGGATAAATGCTGCCCTGGAGGTTTAAAAAACTTCTTGAAAAGGAGATAAAAATAATCTGTTTAACTTACTGACTTAATGAACACTAATTCCTTTTCAAGTCTTAAAAGGAAGAATAGAGAAAAGCAAACTGCTCAAGGTGCTTTCTTTGAGGGGGGGGAGGAAAAAAAAAAAAAAAAAAAGTCTGTTTTCCTCACCCTTTTTTGTCACCTTATTAGCTTCCTATGTCAAAGCAGAGAGTAGATACTGAAAAGGTTACTGTTTGGACCTTGCCAAGTAGTAAACACAATCACATGTTTCCAGGCTGACAGGATTAAAAACGAGACTATCTTACCTCTATCTTGAATGTTTTCCTCCAGCACTGTTTTGGTGTCTGTCAGCACCTTCTCAGAGGTAGCGTGTATCAGCTTATGATGTGTCACGGTTTTTGGGTCCTCCAAGCTCCCAGGTACACACTGCAGAAGATAATAAATATTGAAGATCAGAAGACAGAAATAAGCCCACTGCATGAATCACTGCACTTTGCACTTCAGATTCTCCAGATACAAACCGTGCCATCGCCTACTGGCTTCTTAATAGCTCAAGTAACAGTGCAATATGCTAGAGACCAGTGCACAGAATGGATTTTGTTAAAGAACACAAAATCTGCGAAAACCCTCCGGTGTTTTTACAAAGGGAAGGCTATAACGCAGTATATTTCTCGTTTGTAACTAGTGTCAAAATGGAGGAGAGACTCACTGCTTCATCTAATAGCTATTATTTGCACACACTGTCAGACTAAACAAGCAAGTGCCAGCAGTGATTTCAGTATGCTTGACCTTAAACTGGGAAGGAAATAGCAGTTTCTGCACCTTGTTTCGAGGTGAAGTCATCAGACTTGGCTGCTGCAGCCCTAACCTGGGTTCCTGCTGAAAGTGCTGAACAAAAGTTACTCTCACAAGCTTTCTTCCCAACCACAAATAAGCAGCATACAGTAGATTTTTTCATACGTGAACGTTGTGCTCAATTCCTTATTACAATTTTAAATTGTATGTCAATTATTTCACCTGGAAATAAAGCTCAAATCCTGAAAAAAAGAGTGGGCCTACACACAGGCTTTGAACTGACTCATCTTCACACCAGAGTGCCTCCCAGATCCACAGGGATGGATTTCAAGACCATTACATCAGAGCACCTAGAGGCTTCTAATTTGTTGGAGTGGAAAAAGAAAGCATAAAAGTTGCAATTCCAGAAAGCCAAAATTAAAAATAACCTACCAAACCCACAAAATTGATGCTGCTGTTCTGGCCACAAAACAGGACACTTAATACTGACCTCACCTGCTCTGCTCAAAGAAAGCAGCTTTTAATGACAGTTCTTTCAACACACGTTTCTACCAAACCGCTTTCGCCGTGTCTGCAGAAGAGTGCATTCACCCTGCACGGAACGGAGCCGTTTCCAGAAACCCCACTCAAATCAGCGCTTCACTTTGGTGCAGTCTTTAGTCCCATTCCTCATCGTACCTACCACCAGCCTCCTCCAAAGGAATCCTTTCAGCCTGCCACCACCTTTTCTGTTGTGACTGCAACCGCTGGGAAACTCAGCTGCTCGCTCCTTTCCCAAACAGAACGCCCTTGTTTTCAGCACGGATCTTCAGCTCCTCGTCTGAACCTCTGCACGGCTCCGATGCCTCAGCAAGGCTGAGGCGAGAACGTTTGACTCCTGCTTACTAATCCTTCAGCGAATTAACCGCTGAAAACCAGCCGAAGAACGCATTAAAGCCCAGAAGCAGCTGGGAGTGCCTCCTGTAACTGATCTAATAAGTTACCCAAAACGCATAAGAGGACATCAGTGGAACATCTCCTCTGCGAACAAGCTCAAAATATTACTGCTACGGATCCTGAGAGTCAAATCCCACAAGGGAGAACTGGAAAATGAGAGCTGGGAGGCGTGTGTACGGAGGGGATGGGATGGGGCACGACAAATCTATTATCCATTTTTTCCCTAGCACATATAAAGGGATGAGCGAGCGTGTGTGCACATAGCATTTACTAATAAGGTGACAGTGTACATGGAAAAAAGTGAAAGTTGCTGTTTTAAAAGAAAAGTCCTGTGGGCACCTATTCTCTAACCACTTTGTTAACACCTGCATGGAACAAAAAGGCATATACAGACAGGACACATCAAAGAGGCTGCTCGGTGAAACACTTAGCCTATCTTAACATTTCAACACGCCCCGGGCAGAGAAAGGCCATCTTACAGGCAGTGCCTCCCCCAGCTCCCCACCAGGAACGACCACCACCAAACATCAGAGCTCACTGGGGAATCTCGCTTCACGAGAACCAGTGTTTGCTCAAATACAGTGTTTTTATATTAATTACAATGCTTTAAAGCATAACTGGAATCACCTTATTGCCCAGGGAGAGAGGAGCACTGGTAATGCCCAGGAAGAGGAATCCCCTGTGCAGTGCAGAGCGAGGTCTGTCACACAGGTGAAAGGAAGCGGAGAAATCAGGGTGCACCTGAGGTCCCGGGGCACCCCGAGGCAGGGCTGGGCTCCCCCCGCAATCAGGGGGGCAGCATGCTGGGGAAGAGGCGCTCTCCCACCTTTTGTAACAAAAGGACTGTAAGGAGGGGATCTGCTGCTTCACAATTTCGCTTCCAGCACAAATATCTGCGTTTCTTTTTAACACTGGAGCTTCTGGCAGGCTGCTTTTTCAGGCAGGTGAGAAACCTTTGTTCACAGGTGCCTGAGCAGCTGCTGAAATTGTAAGCCCTGGTGATCCGAAATGCCATTTGCAGAGCCTGCAATCCTGATAAAGCACAAGGCTTTCTGTTTTTAGAATAAGAAAAAGCAGGTTTTTTGTTTGCTTTTATTAACATAAACATTTGAAAACAGTGCTGACGCTCCCTACTACCAAGCTTGGGTGGCTTAAACCATCTGCATCCCTCAAAGTATCCAAAACATGCCCAGGGGCATGAACCTACCTCATCTTTGTACTCTTGAGAGCTAGCACCTTGCACCCCTGTTCCACAGATACTCCTGATCATACCTCAAAACCCAGGGGGGTATCACTGAGGCAGCTTAAGAAAAAGGGGAACAGAAGCACAGAAGCATTAAAAGCCTGCCCCACGCTGCCGGGAAGATTACAGGCAGAGCTCAGGGCCACACAGAGCCCACATTTGTGCATCCCAAGCGCACGACCGCAGTTGCCATCAGCATTTCAGCCTCAGCAAGGCAGCGACGGTCTCTCGTGATCAGAGTATCAGAACCTGGGCTGCCCACAGCACCGCTGGCCAACTCAGTGCTGGGCACAAAAATGACAGCTCAGAAAAGTTAAGCTTGAGGTTCTGTGGCTAAACTGACCCTTCTCAATTCTGGTTCTGAAATGAACAGTTGGTTTTAAGAAAACCACAGGAGAGCTCAGAGCCTGCTCCCCCTGAGGTCGTGGGGCCTTGCACAGGGACAAGTGACTGTTTGAGAGAACGCTTTATGAAACTTGAGTTAAAAACACAACTAGGAAGGGAAACGACTCATTATCAAATATTTGTTCACAGACTACATAGGCAGCACTACTAAAGGCAGCCCTTTAACAACTGTCACCACTAAGCTGGTACAAGTCTAGAGACAAAAAGGGTGTGAGGGTTTTTTTTGCTTTATCCGTAACAAAAAAAAAAAAAAAAAAAAAAA
>WHYT01013981.1:0-69658 GCA_009806455.1 Tetrax tetrax
TTGGGAAGCTAAGACCATGTGTTATATGACTTCCTTTTTGCGGAGACAGCACTTTCGTACTCTGATCTGCAGAGTATTTACTGATCTGCATTTGGAATTGCCAGCCTATGATATGGTTGCCAAGATGGCACAGAGGCAGATTTTTTTTGAGTACTGTAGAAGAGGAGCAGTGCAGGAACAGAAATTAGGAGCTCTAGGCTCCTGAAAGAAGTGAAGAATTGCCTGATAGGCAGTTGTTCCTGACTCTTTCCAAAGTGGTGAAGAGGTAAAGACACCTGAATAGCGGCATTACTTTGAAACTAAGATGACTTGCAGCATTTTTGTCTCCCTAAGCTGGAGAAATCCTGTTACCTTTTTAATGTCATGATTACTCTGTAAATCGGGAAAGGGGGGGGGGGGAATCCCCAAACAACAACAAAACCCCCCCAAAACCAACAACAACAACAACAAAAACCAAAACAAAACAAAAAGAAAAACCCCACAACAGTACACCTCTGAATCTCTGAGAGGAAGAAAGCTCTAGTCTGTAGAGCAACTGAGTTGCCTGTTTGTCTTTCAAGGTCAGTGTTACGATCTCCACTATGACAAAACTGGACTCCAGAAGTTATTTCAAAAGTAGAGACATTATTATTTTATCTATAAGAGGACATTATTGCTGATTGTTTCCTGTGCTATGTTCAGTTTCTTTTAAAATTATGTACCTGGTGAAACTGAGATGTTTTGTAGGCATGAAGGACCATCTCTTGAAGTCAAAGCAAAGTTGTTTCTATGTTACTTGCTTAACCCTCTTCCTTTGAGCTGTTACGTCTTAGCTGAAATGAAGTTGTCAGCTTTTGTACTGTAAGGAAAAGATTGTTATTTTTAAAAAATTTCTAATAGTGCTATTCTCCATGGTTCTGATGCACATTAAAGTTTTGGATGTTGCATTGTGTAAGCCACTAGATTAGAAGAAAAACATTAGAAACCAAAAGAATAGGGAAACTGTGGAAGTCAGTATTTTTAGGGGAAGATACAACTGCATGCTACTGAACTGAGTTGTGCATAGAGTATGTGCTATCTGTTTAGATTAAAAGGCTGCAGTTGAATAGTGCCTCCTAATTGTTCTTCACAAATAGTACTTTTACTTTGGTTGTAGGGTGTATAGTTCAAAATTATTATTATTCTAAGTTCACGTGCTCAGAGCTTGGGTTTTGAGTAGAATCTGTCAGTGACCATGTATTCATGCTTCGTTTACTGAAGAAGAGAATGGAAGGTGGAAAAAAAGAGTAGTTAAACTGTAGTGTAATGGAAAATGTAAGATATTTGTGTTGGGATAGATAAGCAGCTTTATTTTATCTTCTGACATCTTCTATAATGTGTGGTGATTTGATTTCAAGTGTAATATGCATTCAACCTAACTTAGTGAACTCATTAAATTTTACATTACATATTTTATTGCTCTGTTAAGGTCACTCTTGACTGATAACAGCCTCTCATAGAGGAGATTTACAGGCTGAAATTGAGTCATTAAAAGAACTTGATTAGTGAGCCTATTGAAATTGTTTTGAAGCAAAATTTTGTTTCATTGTTTTTCATGTACTAATGAGAAATTTATTTCTTTGTTTCTGCCCTGGAAGATCTAACTGCAGCATGGGCTACTTTTTCTCAGACTAAGGCTGCTGTAAGTACTGATTTTTTTTCCTGTTCTTTTTTTTTTTTCTTCTCCTTACAGTTGATGGCTACAAAAGCTTTAACCAAAGTACTATTTTGCTCAGTGATTGTCTGTTAAACAAGTTGAAAATAGGGCAAGCAGTTGGGAGTACATACATGATGAACATTGTTGTATCTTGCAAAATGTTTTCCACACACAGTAGAAGAAATTTTTTTGTAACAGCAAGCTTAGTCTTGAGTATAGAAATGCCTGCTAATTCTTGAGTGTAATATTACCTTTCTATTTAAGAAGGTGGTGGCCTGTAATTTTTGCAAAAACTTGAAAAAATAACTCTTCTCTTCTTACCCAAACCAGTCAGAAACAGAGACAGCACCATTGTATTTCATAATTTTCTGTCTTTGAATGCTGGAATTGTGAGATCTTAGACTTAGGTGCTTAAGATGTCACACTAGTTTTTAAAACTTGGCTTCAGTGAAGCCAAGCAACTTGGGTTGTCAGGGAATTCAGCTCTTTCCCATAGCTTTGTTTCTGTCATCTCAAATGGCTGATCATCAGTGTGATGTTTCACATGTGGAATCTTGTATCATGCTCCATTTTGAAGAGTATTACAGAATTTATTCCAAATGGAATTATATTTCATTCAGGCCAAGCATTGAGGCTCTGAATAGCATGTTATTATTAACTTCTTCACAACAGCCTACTTAGGGAAACAAAACTATGCAACAAAATCTAAATTAGATAATCTTCTTAAACCTTAATAACCTGATGTAGGTTCTGGCCATAAGGCCTATATAGTTTTGCAACATGAGCCTTGTGAAGTTGCTTTTGCCTGCAGTTTTATTCTTTACAAAAAGGAGGAAAAAATTTGTCACATTAGGGGGAAAAAAAACCTGCTGTAACTTAAAAAATGAAAACAATATTCTAATTTCCATTATCTTCAAATTCTAGCTACGTCATATAGAGAACAAATTGGAAATAGCTCCCACCAGCACAGCCGTATTCGATTGTGTCATGGATGCCAAGAAGCCCTCTGTTAGCGCTGGCAGGAAAATAAGCAGAAAGGGTATGTATTACTGAGGAGAGAGCGTGTGAGGCAGGGTAAAGCCACTGCGTTCCCAGAAAACTTGATTTCTCCTCCCTGCCCCCAGGTTGTACCCTGCTAATGATCTTTATTCATGAAACTCTAACTGCCCAGGAGAAACTAATGTTTTCTTCCCTTAGCTTAGGAAGGAAAGTGTCTTGTCGTAGTCACTTGGTTAGAGAGAATAAAAGACTTTCCCCGCGCTGTGAGTGAGCAGCGCTTATCCCATTCTGATACCATGTTTTTGTGGAGGTTTGGATAACAACTGTGTATGTCTATATTTACACTGGACTAGCTGTTTATATTTTTTAATGTTTGTCAACTGCTACACCCTGACAGAATGCTAAATCTGATGCTTCTTTATTTCATTTAAGGAGAGCATTTGCTTATAAGAAATAAGCTCTTGTTTTAAGTACTAACTATTTAGAGTGTTCTGGTAGTGTGCTGCTGGAGAACAGACAGATCGACCTCTAGTGGCAGTGGCAACACAGTCAACTTTCACAGATTTAATTACTTATAATTAATGTTTAAGCATTATTATCTCTCTTTAAATATAATTATTGTTTCAAGCACTTACCACCTTGCTCCTAGTTGTTGAAATCAGCTTGCTGAAAAAGAGAGGGAGTACTTTAAATGCTACTTTGGAGTGCTGCTTGAACCCAGGAAAAAGTGTATTCTTAACTGTTCAGCCCTGAGAGCTTTCTTTTTCTGGAGAGATGGGTATATAGAGGATTCTTTGGTTTCTGCTTCAGCTTCCCGGTCCTCCAGCCAAAATAAATCAACCAAGGAGAAGTCCTCACGCAGCCCTCTTCGAGCGACCACTCTTGAAAGCAACGTGAAAAAAAGCAATCATGTGGAATTTCGTGAACCATTGGCTTCATACAGGTTAGTGCTGGGACAGTTGACTATAAAAGAAAGAAGTAGTAGGAAATTTAACAGATTTCAGGGAAAAGAAGAAAATGAGAGCAGCTAGGCTCGTGTCTTTATATTAAATTGAAAAAATAGCTTTCTTACAGTAAGAAGACTGCGTGGCGTTGGGAGGGATTAATTCAGGGATTAATATCAGAGCTGCTACATTAATACATTACTGCTGCTCTGAGAACAGCCTGTAGCCTATGCTTAAAGTGTGCGTGGGAAAACAAAAACTAGAATAAAGGATACAACAATGTGCGTGTGTATGTGTATATATATATATATACTTTTTGATGATGATATGTGCAATTAAACCACTCTACTTTTATGTTGATTGGTAATGATTACCACACTTTGTCTGATCAAAGTGTGCTACTGGAGAGAGGTAGCTGAAGTACAGTGTTAACACCTGGCTTAAATGAATTCTGTAAACAAGCTCACTGAAGTAGGAAGCCAGCTAGCCTATGTGCCTGATTTTCACATCTTCTGCCCCTCATCAGTAAAAATATTAAATACTTTTTGTCCTGACAACATATGTGCCATGAGTCTTTTCAAACATGGAGTCCATTTTTTTTTTTTATTTTTTTTTCTGTGAAAAAATACTGAGAGCATCTTAGTCTGTCGAATTCCTGAGCTCTCAGGAAGCTTTACATTTGTTGCAGTACAGGTGATTCACTCTGAAGTTCCTGTCAGGGGCTTGCCTTTTTAATGCTTAAATACAGGTCAAGGAGTTTTGTTGCAGTTTGTTTTTTCAGCTAATAGATCTGCTCTCCAGGAACAGTGTATGTGTGCATTCCTTTGTTTTAGAGAACATACATTAATAATGCTTCTCATTTAAGTTTTACAATTGTTTTTTATTTAAAGGGGTTTGTTGTTTTGTGTTTTTTTTTTTTCAATTGAAACTGATATTACTGCTTGCTAATTTTTCTACATGCCCTAATTTCAGCTCTTCAAGTGCCATTCTTTTTTCCTTCTGTTACAATAGGGATACATACAGTTCTCCATCTTATCACAGTTCTAGCCAACTTGAGGCCAAGCAGCTGCTCTCTAGTTTGGACCTCAGCGAAGCAGAAGGGAAGATTGAAATAACAGGCTGTATGATACGTGACCGAGATGAACGGGATCTACACAGCAGAGATTTCGAAAGCCCGTGTTCTTCTGCTGCAGATGAGACTGTGGTTAGGTATTTGAATGACCGACCAGCAATTAATGCCTTGCAGAATAATGAGGCATTTCTTAAGATTGCAGCACCTCCAGGATTGGATGAGGACAAAACTAGTGGCTCCAGAGGAGAGGAGAGTAGCACTAAAACTCCTCAGAGTATCACATCCCAGGACAGGGAACTGAAAGTGTCTTCCCCTTCTGCAATGAGTACTTCGAGTGCTCATAGACTGGAAATCTTGAAACGGCGGCAGCATGACGCAAAGTTGGAGAAGCTGAAGGAGCGGATTCGAAAGCAGTGGGAGCATTCTGAAGGGCTAGGTGGCAGAGGGCAGCACTCGGGATATGCTGAGCAACCTGTCGTCATCACAAACACGGAGAATGTGGTGACTCCCAAAGTCAGGAAAGTGGCAGCCGCACCTGCTGCTCCATCATACAGAGGTATGGAGGTGCAGAATCGCTCCCCGTTAGTTACGTGTGGTGAAAGAGCAGATTTCGATTCACTGAGCAACATGTGGAAGCATGGACGTGACTCATAGCTGTGTTTGGGCGATACAGGAGTGCATAGCATGGTTTGATCACAGATACGGACAAGAAGGAAAAGAAATTCTTGCTGATTTATGGAAGTTTGGATTATTTTGAAATTCTTCCTGTCTCTTCTTACAAATTACAATAGAAAAGAAGCTTGCTGTAATAGTATTTGGGTTTATTTCAGTATGGCTTCTTTATGGTTCCAGAGCTCAGTAACATTGTATTGATTGGGAAAGCCTTTCACATTTTTAATAATCTGCTGTTTTTCAATTGTGAGCAAGTGGCAGACTGGTGTATTGCTTTCTTCTAATTTAGCGTTAGAAATTCAAATAGTTCCTTCCTTACGTGGCAATTTCCCATCCCTTCAACTCTGAAAAAGCACTATTTAGATTTTAGACAATTATTTTAAACTCTTAACTTGTTTACTTTCAGGTTTCAATCCTGCTGAAACCAAGATTCGCGCTCCAGATGGAAAGATCTGGTATGAGGGAGAATTTCACATGAGTCGGGAGCTGTATAGGGATATAGCACTCCAGTTAACAGGTGAGACTCAAACTGAATTGATTAAGCTACTCAACCTTCTTTAAGAGCCAGAGAAACATATTTTGTACAAATCTACAAAGTCATGGAAACAAAAAATTGAAGCAGTGAGTGTTAAATGTATTGTACTTCTCTCTACAGGAGCAATAACTTGTTGAACACTAAAATGAATTAAAAAATCCTTCTCCATTCTCTTATTAAAATACTTTTAATAGAAATCCAATACTGAAAAGAATCTAATTATGGCTTTTCTTTGAAACAGAAAAAAATATTTATTAGAACATTTTTTGTTTAATTTTTGTAACTTTTAAATATGTTTGCATGAATGAATACACTTTCCTGTTTAAAAGGACAAAACCAAACCACTTCTGGTTTTGATGAAACCTATATTATCTTAGGGCAACAACTTAGAATTTTTTTTATTTTTTTATTTTTTTTTATTTTTTTAGCCGTTTTTAACACCATTAAATTGATCTGTGCACCATATACAGTATGTTGAAGCCTGAATACTCCTTCCGTCAATATGGTGTTCACAAATCGTTGGTCCTGAAGCTGCTGTGGGAATTGTTAGTGGTTTAGTTGGAACGTATAGGTAGCTAAAGGGAAGATGAGGGGCATCTGCCATGGAAAGTCTCTGGGAATACTTATTTAAAATGAGGTAGTTAGCCTGCAGTAAAAGGTGTATGCCTTCAGCTATGTGTGGTGGTGAGATAATATGGCATTAGGTTGTTTTAATATCTCTGAACTTGCAGAACTTTGTTGCGTTATACCAGAATTATCCAAGTCTTGATGTTCTCAGAGGAATTTGTTCCCCAGAGATTTGTAGACGTGGACATTTTTAGAGGTCTTCCCTGGATTCCCTGAGGAGGGGGAAAACGGGTAGACTAGAAGAAGAGTTAAGAAACTTATTTAAAGAATTAAGAAATTATTTAAAATAATTTAATTTTATTTCCTATGCAACTCTTTTACCTTCAGTGTTTTAAGGCTTGGATAGGATATGGGAGGGGAGAATGTGTTACTTTGCAGTGGTAAATTAACAGAAAATTACTTTTGGGGTTTGTTCCACATGAAGGTGTAGGAGAGAATGTTGAATGCTAAAAGCTTTGAAAACCATTACTCATTCCTCTCTGCTTAATGGTCTTTTGACAAACATTAAATATTGTTGTTGCAAAATGGTAATACAGGAAAAAGGATCTTTTTTAGGTGATGAGCTCATTTAGCAACACACTATTCTGATGGTTAAAACTGTGAGCAAAGATGATAAAAAAAATACTGTATGTTTGCTTGACAGTTATGTTTCTAAAAGACCAAACTGGTAATACATGCTTTATGTTTTCAAATGTACTGCTCCAAGACCATGTCTTTATAAATTTTTCACTCTGGAAAACTGTAGTACCATTGGCAGCTCTTTTCTCTGGGTGATCTAGGGTGGGATGCCCAAGTGTGCTTTTTGATTCGCTAGACTGGTTACAGTAGAGCACTGTAAGGTTGAATTGCTTTTGGCTGGCTGAGTTGGGGGAGGGAGAAGAAATCGGAACCTCTAGTTTTGCAGCTTAAGAGTTTGCATATGAAAAATAACTTTTCTCATTGGTCACAAAACTTAAGACTGTTGGAAAATGCAATGAGATTGTAAACCTATAGGTGTCTGTATGTTGATAGTATAGTGGCTCATATGGAAATTATTAGACTTCAGTTTCTTTTGCTTGTACAGCTTGAAAAGGTACTGAGGAATTTTTCTGGAATCACTCATTTTAAAAGTTCAGAAAGAAGAGCCACTTCTTTTTGGTAAAATAGTTTTGCAAATACCGTATTCAGCATCAGTCCATTAAAGTAATGCCAAATTTCTAAAGATTTTTTAATTTATGCTAGCATTTATTTATTTTTAGCTTTGACAAGCATAATATAAAGGATTCATGAGCTTTTTATAGAAATGCAAATTAAAAAAAAATTCCATTGAAGAGGTCCAATTAAAAAGGCACTTGGATCATGTGTTCAGTGGACTTCTGCCTGCCGAAGGGAAGGAGCTGTGTGTGTGCTCAGCCATATGCCTACCCCGATGCCCTCTGTAGAACAGCTGTCATGCAATGTGTCTCCTTTCTGACCTGAAAAGATTATCATGAATAGCTGATTCCAAGTAATCAAATGCTGGTGCTGTATGTAATATATACTGTAAATGTATTTTTAGGTTGCTGGATTATCTGTCCAAGTGTTAATTCTTTATTAAATTTACATCATGTGGAGTTTTGGGTGTGTACAGTCAGTCGTATCAAAGCTGTTCCATGCTTTCTAGTGCTAAAATAAGCTATAAGATCTCTTAATATCTACAGAAGCATTGTTCTTTACCACAATGAGGTTTTTATATTTAAGTGTAGACCATACAGAATGTCTTTATTTTGGTTTAGCAGTTAGGCTAAAGGATATTGTATGGACCACAAGCTTACAGTAATTTTGTCTTAAAGATATTCAAGATTTGCCTTACTTGGAAAAAATTGCTGTAATATGAATAGAGTGAGTGGGAAGCAGCCTGCAGTTTCCTGGTATCGGGAGGGAACTGTTTGTCACTGAAAGAGGTGAGGAGGCAAGCTGGATTTCTGCAGGTGCAGTCACTGAGGCCTCTGGTACTTGACACATTGATTCTATCTTCCCTGCACTTATCAGCCTCCAAGATAACCGGAAAATTTGTAAGGAAAGGGAATTAAGAGGAAGAAAAAACATTGAAATTCCATTCCCATATCCTTTAATATGACTTGTTCTGTCTCTGATACTTCCTATGGCCATCCGTCAGAGAGTGGATTCAGCTGAAATTAGGAGCTGTAAAAGTTAATATTGGCATCTATATAAAGCTTTGGGTATATCCATGGAGGAAGTTGCGTTCTGGTTGGTTTAAGTTGTCGTATTACATTCTTTATAGAAGAGGAATGAGAAAACAGTGGTTAATAGTGGCCATGGAGTTCCTCACCTACAGTTCATTTTTGGGATTAAGAAAATAGCGTCTTCAAGGCGTGTAAATTGAAGTGCTTTAACAACTCTTTGAAAATGTCCAGTGTAGGCTGTGGAGACTGAATATACAGCTTGCCTGTCTTTCTTGAGCAATGCTTGTCTCTGCTTTGTACCTTAGGCGGCTGGAAAGCCCGCTCTATGGGGTGGTGATTGAGCCACATCCCAGATTTTCTTTTTGTTCTTTACCCTAATGTGAAAACATGGTAAAATATGACAGTATCCTTGTTAAGTGTTCCTGGCATCTCTAAAGCATAAAACCTAATAGTGTTGTAAATGAGGGCTTAGGTTATTCAGAATAGTTCTACATCACTGGGTGAATTCTGCGACAAGTTTTGCTAAAATAGAGCGCAAGGGTATCCTGTTTCTCATGTTCCAGCACGGAGGCAACGAGGGAATGTTCTGTCATGCGTTAATGCGGAAGCAGCAGCCCGTGTGTTTCAGGAGTGAAGGAGTTATGAGTTCTTGTGGAACATTAATACTGTAAAAGGTAGTAGTATCTCTAGTAGAAGAGAACCAACAATTGTTCCTGTCAAACTATCAAAATTTCTTTTAAAAATCAAAATGAACTTTGTAAAGATCTGTTATGGCATTGCTGTGGCTTCGCTGTGTTCCAGTGTGTAGGTAAACAGCACTTGATTGAAAATTTTCATGCTATGAGGATTTTAAAATGCTGGGCTGGGAGTAATTTATCTCAATATGTAATCTGGGAGAGTCAGTGAATTTTGTTGTGTTTCTCAGAGTTCTGCTTTTTCAAGGTAAGTGTTGAAGCAAACTTGTTATTCTGTGTTCTTTCCTGTGGGATATCACTTAACAGCTTTTGTTTGTTTTTAGAGAATTCAACAGTGAAAGCAAAACCTAGTGAGAGAAACAAAGAGAAAAAAGGAACTAGACCAGTGCGGAAAGTGCAAAAACTGACACGGTTGCCAAGTCCAGAGTCCAAACAAGGTGACTAGCTCTACAGTAGAGGGAAGACTGTTGCATGTCCTTCAGAGATGAGTTTTGTTTCAAGAAATAAAGAAAAATTAAACTTTTGCTTTCAAATCTTGTCAGATGTGCAACAATACTGTTGTAGTGTGTTTGGAGATTGTATGCTGCATTGGGGATGTGTATGTTTTTGTTGTGGGTTGATTGGCTGTGTGTGGTTTGGTTTGCTTTGTTTTAATTTGCTGCCTTTCCGCTTGCTGTGTGCACCTTATGGGAACTGCTGAAGTGTGTGTTTCTTGGGTGGGGCAGGGGTATCCTTAGGTATCTGTCAGGCCCACACACAAAAAGTAGCATTAGCTCTGTTGTGGATCCTGCTTTTCTTTTCCTTGTGTTGAAGCTGGTTAGTGCCTGACCTGCAGCCCAGTGAATAATGCTGAGAGGAGGAATGGAGATAGTGTTAAAGTCAGTGCCAGCAGGACTTGCTGAGTTGCTCTCCTCTGTGAGGAGAAGCTGCAGCAAAAGCTGTTCTCTTGTATGATTTCTCAATGGGGAAACAGAGAACAAGATGTCCTTCTGGCTCTTCTTCTATGTCCTGTGTCAAGTTGTTGCTGTCCTACACCTTCCGTTATAACTTGACCCATTCCTGGCTTTTTCAGTTAGTGAAAGAATGTAAAAGCATATTCCCTGGCAAGTCTTACAAATCTTGATTTGTAAAGGAAAGATGAAAGATTTTCTTTACTAATTAAGATTTTAAAATTTTCACCATTGTCTGACATTTCCACTGCATATTAAAGTCAAAGTCTTGAGAGAAGATCATGTGAGCAAGTTACTGTAGAGCAGTGCCTTATAGTAGAAAATGAAATTAACTGCATGTGGAATTCTGTCAATGCTTCTTAGTTTTCCAGTAATGTTAATTTTTGACATTGTGAGTAACAAGAATTGTGAAGAATTCCACATCTGCTTTGTATTTGAATTTTCATACAAAGTGAGTTGTTATGACTGCAATCATACTACAGAGCAATTTTTTTTTTCTTTACATACATGCGAGGTTAGGCATCTCTTGCACCTTTTAAGGTTTTGTATTTCTCCTTACATGCAATGACCCATAATAGTTGAAGATGTCCCTGCTCCTTGCAGGGGGATTGGACTAGATTACCTTTAAAGGTCCCTTCCAACCCTAACAACTCTATGATTCTATAATCAGTAAACCCTTAGTTGAAGAAGACCTTTTAAGAAAAAATCTGCTAATTTAAAAAAAAGTTTTGAGAGTGAATATGCACTTCTGCTTGCTGTAAGTCATGAAGCTGCACGTGACTATTTTGTGGTAATGAATGCTAATACTTTAGGCATGGATTTGCTTCTTTCTGTTCTGGTGGATTCATACTTAAGGAACTATACTGAACTGACACGTTTTTGTGACAGTTCCAAGTGAGGAAGGAGCACAGAGATTGCTGCAAGTTCTAAAGGCGATGGTTATTCTCTTTAATGGGTTAGGTGTGAGGAGAATGATGGCCTGAAATCCCTAGAAGACAACAACCAGATCTAAGTGGCCTGTCTGTGATGGTCTGTCCTCTTCCAGTGACAGCAATAAGAAACTGCTTAACATAGCAAAGGCTATAAATAGCTGCAGCTCATGTTCTGCTCTGTTAGCGTGTTTTAGTTCAAACAGCTGACTTGAAATGGAAGATGAGACTTTACATTGCCTTTTTAAATGCACACAGAAGTAATTGAGAAGAGTGAGTTTGGCAAAAAAGCCCCTTTGGCTGATAAATCTTTTTAGAAGAGGCTTGTAGTGACATGTTTCAAGTGACAGATTTATAAAATACTTGGATAATTTACAATGCAAGCAAGGAGTACTGTTAGTGATGAATGAATAGTGGGTTACAGACTGCTGGCTGGTTTCCTCCTTCTGGTTTAAAACAAAAAAAAAAAAAAAGAGAGGAGGAGGCGGCAGGGATTGAGGAGTGCGATTACCAAAACACTGCTGGTCTGCTGTCCTGGATTTTGCTTGCAGTTGCTTTGGTACCAGGTCTTCTAAGTCCCATCAGGCCCAGAATACAATCTTTTTTTTGGTCCGTGCTGCAGTGTCTGGGTTTGTTTAGGCAGTGCTGTCAGAGGTAGAACGTGAAATTGGTTAGAAATCAACTGTGAATTGGGTATCCAAGTTAGGTGTTTTTCTAGCAGTAAAATACTGCTAAATGGTCTGAATTAGGTTATTAATACTTTTCTTTATGCCTTTATGCCTTTATCCAAAACTCTCTAAGATCATTATTTTTTTAAATGATTAATAATATGGGAAGCTAGTGGGATGAAAGATGAGTTGAATAAACCTATCATTTAATCTAACTAATATTGCATAAAGATGCCATTGTACTCAGTTTTTATCATTTAGTTAAATGTAGGATGATAAAATAATACTAATAACATTTTTATTTTATTTCTGTCACCTGCACAGTAATCTGTTTTTGAATTAAGTATCAACTAATAAGGTTGTTTCTTAACTATTTTCGGTCATGGTACAGAAGTCTCAGCTAGAGGACAGTGAGTTAGTAGTGGCGTAGAACAAGTGCTGCTCGGTATTTTTTAATCTCTCACAAGACACCTGTCTTAACAAGTAATTATCTGTAAAAATCTCTAAAGTTTTTGGAGATTTTCTTTCTAGGATATCAACTAATATTCTTTTAATATGAAGGTGAAGAATTTTTTTTTCTCTTTCACTTTTTTTTTTTTTCCTCTTATTGCAACATTTTAGATCCTTTTTTCTTATTTTCGTTATTTAAGAGGAGATGAACAGCTTCTTCACAGACCTCTACAAATATTTCCTCTTTCCCCGGTAACATTTACTTATATGTTTTAGACCTGTGCAACTATTTTTTCTTTTTTAAAAAAGCTTTTCTTTTTAAAATCAATTTTTCTTTTTTAAATCATTGTAGGGCTTTAACATGCTGCAGTATGTTTTGGATTTTTACACTGTGTTATGCATAGACAGTGTGATAGTTGTGTGATGCAGCTGTTGAGTGTCTTCATGGTAGTTCACTGTTACGACTGTTCTGTGTGTTCACTTGGGCAGAACTAAATGGTATGGAAATAATTAATGGTTGCAATAAATACTGCTTTTTGACACATTGGAAAATCCATCTAGTGCTTGACCCTTATTTATTACTTATTGTGCAGGTGGAAACTATGTAATAAGTGCATCCTCCTGGCGGGAGGGACAAAAGCTAGTCAAAAAGATACTGGGTCCAGCGCCCAGAATAGAACAGGACAGAAGAGCTGTATCTAGTGACAGGACAGGACGAGAGCGAGCTGCCAAGTCTGGTAAGTTGTATTTCTATCACTAGACTTCCTTCATTTTACTTAATTTATTATATAACACTGCATGTCTGTAGAATAAATTGGACTTCTGAGATAGAATGTAATCAGTTTCTTATTCAAACCATTATTTTTAACTTGAGGTTTGAGGGGGGGAGAATTTTGCTTACATCCGTGGTTGGATGGATGCATAACCTCTCTTCCTGGGTGGATTATGAACTTTTCTTAGTGTCATGGGAAGCCTGCCCTGCTCATGTGACTTAAGGGGCAGTACATGCTGCAAAGGTGCTCAGGAGCTCTGGAAAAGATGTGAAATAGGTTGTAATAAAAAATAAAAAAAGGATCACCTGCGATGTATCTTTACCTACTGAAGCTAGTGGGGAAAGGAATGGTTGGCAGTGGTCCACAGGCGAGATTAATTTTCCACATGTGCTGCATAGAAAATGTAAGCTATGGTTGGACGTCCCTGTTTTACAGGAATTGTGGTTCTTCCAGATTCTGTGTAATGTCCACATGCATCATAAATCTTCATTGATTCCTCCACCAGTCCTTTTCAGAATTTATCCAGAATCTCTGACAGGGCAAGTAAGGGATGATGATAACTGCTGTGCTGCTTATGCCTGTGAGGTGGTGAGGCTGGTAAGAGTGTAAAGGGTGAGCTCAAGTCTCAGCAGAGAGAGGCTGCTATATTAAGACAAAATGAAGGAAGCAAAAACACGTTTTTAGTGAGATCATCCTCACTTTTACAGCTTTTTCAGTGATGGCATAGAATCTCTCAATCTCTCTTTATTTTCACCTGAAATATTTGACAAATCTTATTCTTTAGCAGGCTGTATTGGAAGGACAGGTTCAGATTCCAGGCTAGATGTTACCCATAAAACCTCATCAAAAAGTTCTGAAAGGTCAAGGAGTAAAATACGGTCTGAGAATAACCTGAAGAAACTGGAAGCTGCTCTTCCAGATGATAACCAAGAAGATCATGCCTCTGTAAATAAGGACTTCCTTCCCGTGGAGATACGTGGAATTCTCGACGACTTGCAGTTGGATTCTATGAGTACAAAGCAAGAGAAAGACATGGAAAAGCAGAATCAGAAGTCCGTTTTGCCCACTCAAAATGCCAGGAGCCACAGTCCAACCAAAAGGAAACCAGACAAGATAGCTACCAGTGAGGAGCCTCAGGTGATCTCTAAGAAACGTCACTATGATACAGATGAGGTTCGTCAGTACATCATCAGGCAGCAAGAGGAGAGGAAGAAGAAGCAGAATGAAGAGAAGAAAGCACAAAAGGAGGCAACGGAACAGAAGAACAAAAGGCTCCAGGAGCTCTACAGAAAGCAGAAGGAGGCTTTTACTAAAGTGAAGAACGTGCCTCCTCCTGAGCCTTCAGCAGCCAAACGGTTACAGGAAACCTATTCTAAACTATTGCTGGAACGTACGGTTTTAGAAGAGCCACCTCAGCTGCCTACAGTGCAGGAAACACAGGTATGGCTGATTCACTAACTTAATGTGTTGCAGTTTGCAGAAACAGGAGGTCACATGTTTAGGAAGGTCATGACTTCTCTGAACCGATAACCAGATCAGGACAAGGGGTACGAATAAAACTGGTTTTTTGCTTAAAAACATAGTGGTTTTGATCCGGAACGTCTTCGCTGGTGGCTGCTTTTCAGCACAGCAAAACCTGCCGGAAAGGTGAATGGAGATCACCTTTCTACTACAAGCAGACACAGAGTTCAGGATATTGGCTAACAGCTGCTATAATGGTTGGCTCTTAAGAAAATTGTAAGCATCAGTCAAACTGTGAATTGCAGGGCTTGGTCTGAAGTCGCTTTCAGTAGTGCACAAACTTCATCAGCAGTGAGATAAATAAGTTTGCTAATCAGAAACTGAATATGAAAGAAGATTAATTTACAGTAAAAGAGTAGTAACGATTTGTGTTCAGTTGAACTAGTTCAGTATGTGAGCAAAGCTCTTTTCCCAGTACTTTCTGCTGACACAAAAACATAAGTGTCTTGTGTTTTTAAGTCTTTGTGTGGTAGGAAAGATGTGATGCTGCACTGAGAAATGTAAGCCTTTTCAATTTTAATGAGACAACAGCTTCTGAACACCTACAGGCTTTTGAAAATGCATTTTTCTGGTTGTCTTTATTTCTAGCCCAGACCTGGTTATCAACCATCTGGGGAATCTGACAAAGAAAACAAGGCTCAAGAGCGTCCTCCTAGTGCATCTTCAAGTAGTGACATGTCACTTTCAGAACCACAGCAGCCGCTACTGAGGTGAGCAACTGTGGGTCTTTTGAGAGAGAGGAAAAAATAGTCTGTTTTTTATCTCTGAGAGGTGAAAACAGGCTTCTAAGTTGGTGTTCTGGTGAGAGGAAATATCTTCTTGGCAGTTGTAACATTTCCTCACGGTAAAGAGAAAGCATATGAAAAGCTATGAAAATTTGGCTATGGTTATATAGTTAGTCCGTAAATAAAGTGAATTATGTTTGCTGTTAATCTTTTGCTGACATGGAGGGGATGTGCGTTTCATATGAGGAGACTATTTCCTCTGCCATTGCTGTCGAGCAAGAGAAACTGATCATATGAATACATCCATTGAATTTTCATACTTGATTTGTTCAATGTTTCTATTTAATCTGTTGTCCTGGATTCAGGCCTTTCGTTACTCTCTAAAGTACTAAAAACCTCTGCTTCTGCTTGGAACTAGCCTTTCCCTATTTCCTTTCATGCTGCTTTCCCCATTTTTAATTGTTCAGTGTCTTATCAAAGCTTTTCTTGCTGTAAGTCAAGGTGCCTAACCAAGCACTCAAATATAACGAACTGAAAATAATGAAGTTTCTTACATACCTTTAATATCCCTGTTGTGCTAGTATGTCTTCATTTTTAATTATAATGAATGACTGCTTCTTAAATATATGCTGACTTTGTTATCTGTACCTTAACTTGGTCAAATCCACGCCAACTTTGTAAATTCAATGAGACCTATTTCCTTTCTGGAAAAGTTCAAGGAAGCACTAGGAATGCTGTGTAGTACTGTGTATAGAGTAGGCAGCTAAACCATATGGTCGTAAATATTGTTAGTGTAACACAGTAAGGAAAAAATGTAAGTATTAATAGTAGGGGAGAGGTAAGACTTAAAGGGCTGCATAAGGGAAAGTTTTTAGCAGCTTCTCACAGAAACCACCCCTCCAGCCCCACTGCTACCAAACCCTTGCCATGCAAACCCAATACAGGGACTTTCCAGGTTTCCTGGTATTCAGAATATGTGCAAGTGATATTAGTGAAGGAGGGTCTCTGCAGAGCTCCGGTCATGCAAATGAAAGCTATGTGGAAATAAAAAAAAGGTATCTTACAGAACTTTAAACATCCTTGTATTTCCAATTCTCCTTTTCTCCGAGTATTCTTCATGCTTACCCTAAGCTCCAATGAAACATGGGCTGAGGTCAACTGGAGGGGGAAGGCTGAGACTAAGAAATTCCATGGAAAAAAAAAGATGTTTCCTTCCTTTTGAAATGAGGAAATTTTTGGAAAAGGCTTACTGCTGCTAATAAAAACACTCAGCTTGTTACAACTCTGAAACACACATTATGCCGTAAATGGTATTTCAAATTTGGAAGGTGCTGTGTTGGTTTTTTTTAATAACATTCTGTAGCTGTTTACTCTCCCATTCCCTGCCCTTCTGACTCCACCAAACAGTATTTCTTTCTGAAAAATAAATCTGTGGCAATGGTACTTTCATCTAAAATAGCAATACTTCTATAAGTCTGAGAACAGCCCTGAGAAGGACTTGGGAGTGCTGGTGGACAAGCAGCTCAACATGAGCAGGCACTGTGCTCTTGCGGCCCAGAAGGCCAACCGCATCCTGGGCTCCATCAAGAGGAGCGTGGCCAGCAGGTTGAGGGAGGGGATTCTGCCCCTCTACTCTGCCCTGGTGAGACCCCACCTGGAGTACTGCGTCCAGTTCTGGAGTCCCCAACATAAGAAGGATGTGGACCAGTTGGAGAGGGTCCAGAGGAGGCCTGCAGATGATCAGAGGGCTGGAGCACCTCTCCTATGAGGACAGGCTGAGAGAGTTGGGGCTATTCAGCCTGGAGAAGGGGAGACTCCGGGGAGACCTTATAGCAGCCTTCCAGTACCTCAAGGGGGCTACAGGAAAGATGGGGAGAAACTCTTTAGCAGGGCCTGTTGTGACAGGACCAGGGGTAACAGTTTTAAAATAGAGGGAGGCAGATTTAGATTAGATACTAAGAAAATTTTTTTTTATGCTGAGGGTTGTAGAATACTGGAACAGGTTGCCCAGAGAGGTGGTTGATGCACGATCCCTGGAAACGTTCAAGGCCAGGTTGGATGAGGCTCTGAGCAACCTGATCTGGTTGGAGATGTCCCTGCTCCTTGCAGGAGGGTTGGACTAGATGACCTTTGAAGGTCCCTTCCAACCCTAACCATTCTATGATTCTAAGTCATTAACTTAAATGTTGACTTTTCATTTCAGGAGCGATTTGATGGAACCTCCATGGGTACAGCCGGACAGGTTGAGCCCAAGGGTCCAGCTCTCTCACCCGCAAGTTCCCGTGGCCTCAAGTGGAGGCCCTTGCTCCCAACACTGGAGTCTGGAGCAGATGGACCTTTTGTCAAAGGAGTGTGACATGATGTTGGCAGGCAGGAGAAGCCATGCTGCACCCATGGGACCGCGGACCTTGATGTCTCAGCCATACCTGAATTCAGCTGCTGCACAGCAAAATCTCATAGTAAAACCTACTGCTAGCCAATATAAGAGCAAATTAGATCGAATTGAAGCTTTGAAAGCTACAGCTGCTTCCCTTTCTAGCAGGATTGAAAGTGAAGCCAAAAAGTTGGCTGGGGCTGGTATCAATTATGGTACTGTGTGGAACTCAGACCGTGCCCTTACGCAAGAAAACCAGGATGATGGGCGGTGGGCAAAGGCTGTGAGTCCTCCTGTGAGAGAGGAAAATGAAGATGCTTTTTCAGCCAGAATTCAAAAAATGTTGAGTACCTATGTGTCTCATACAGCCCTTGATGACAGCCTTCCTGGGGTAGGCAACCTTAGTGAATTTAAAAAGCTCCCTGAGACGATCAGGCCTCATACTGCTGCAGTCAGCCTTGGAATGAGGTCGCCCGCTGCTAACAGGCACGAGGGGTTACTAGGGCATTTATCCAAGAGACAGACTGACTCTCCAGGGCGTGAAAACCAGGCTTACTCTCCAAACAAAGCTGTAGTTCCTCAGGAGTCTAGCATCGACTCCATCAGCGAAGGGCCTCTTCTGAGTGATGGAAGCCTCTCTGAAGAGGAAGGAGGCCAGCACAAACAGTTGCCCCTGAAGATGCTAGAGACATTAAAAGGGAAGGATTTCTGCATTCGGGATAGAAATGCTTTTGAGCCCATAAAGGAGTTTCAGAAAGAAGCTGAGAAGTATTTACCGCTTTTTACTCAGACAAGTGGTGCACACAGCAATGGGCCGTGGGAGGAGCTAGCAAAGGGAAGTCCTCACAGTGTCATCAACATCTTTGCGAAAAGCTACCAGCTTCATGGAAAAGGTAAAAATGGAAAAATTTCTCGAAGCGCTTGTGAATTACTATTTTCCCAATCTTACTACTCCTTACACTTTATACTTCACAGGTAAGGAATGTGCTTTTAGATATCTCAAACATGAATCTGTGTAAGGCTTTCTCACTTTACGTTTGGATGATAAATTATTTCCTTTCCCTTCTTGTTTAAGGGAAAAAAGCAGAAAAAAATCCAGCACTTCTGGGCTGGAAGCACGTTATTTTTGTGTTAGATTGCTCTATAGTTCTAGATCAGCAACTAATTCATCTGCTGGCTTACATGTGTTAAGGACATCCATAGTTATGGAATTGTGAATGTAAGGTTTACATATATTGAATCCAAAATTGTATAATAAATCTAAATTGCCAAGAATGCATTTGGAAATGGTTTTCTCCACCATGGAGAACAGACCATTTGAACTGGAATGTGTGTCCTTCTACTATATATGCACTCCAGATCATCTGTAATAACACATCATTCCTGTTTCAGTTAAGGTGGAAAGATGGAATTCTGCTTTATGCAGCACTTACTCCATGGTGTAAACATGAGTGCTTCATATATCCTGAGTTCTTGCTATGCAAAAATAATATAGCTTTACTATATTATTAGAAAGATGTAAATTAAGTGATTGAATGGCATGAGCTTTCCTTTTGCATCTTTGCTCATACATGTTGTGTGATCATGTCTCAAAGTAGTGGAACAATTAAAACTCCAGTAACAGTATTTGATTTTGAGAAGGTAAGGTTTTGGTATATCAGTAGGGAAAGTCTCTTGCTTAAACAAGCCCATTTCAAGTGTTAGTGTCTTAGGGCCTGTTTTACAAGTGTCTCATGCAGGACACTTCAATTAGATTTTAATTTTTTGTACAAATTTATTTTTCAATTTATGAGCACTGTTTTTCTTGCCTTGAGTTCCTCATTTTGCGGAGGAATGTTTTCTTAGAAGTTGATTTTTATCTTGTGGTTTTCTTGATTCATTTTCCTTCACTTAATTTCCCTTAAAGCTGATTGCATATAGATTTTCTGCAGATGGCTCTACTCTCAAGCACTGTGCTCTTCAAGAATGTTTTAACTGGAGTGTATTGATAAAATATTCCGTAATTTACAAAAAGAGGAAGACTGTGCTTGCTGGGTTAAAACTACCGTAGGAAAGCTTTAGTGTTTTCCTAATGTTTTTATGTTGGAAAGGAACTCTTTGTAACTCATGGTTGAGAGCATTTTAATTCCTGCAGGTTTATTACCTGTTTGCACGTTTGCATTTGGTGTCATTTTTGTCTTTTCGCTTCTTTGTCCACACTTCAGTCTTTGATGAAAGGTCGAGTGGAGGGTCTGCCCTTCTGCGCCCTTTGCTCCCTGTTATGAGCCCTCCAGAGAGCCTGGTTTCTTACGAAGATGATTTTGCCTCGTCGCAGGGAAGTGGCACTTTAACAGACAAAAAGACTGCACGTGACCTCAGGTGACTGCGTTAGACTTTTTGTAAAAATCAAAATACAGAATTTGGCAGAAAAGAGTTAATGCAAAATATGTTTTGTAATGTGCTGGCTATCTTTTCTGTCATGCTGTGTTGTAATACTAGTCAAAGTGATGAGGTATTTCCTTAGGACCTTGCAGCTAATATAGCAACCAGTAAGGTTAAGGCATAAAGATTGGAGTCAAGTATTCCTATTCTCTATCTAATTTTTGTTCTTTAGTCTGGCAGATAGCTTTAGGCAAGGTTCTTAGCGTTGTAGTCAGGTGAAAATTAGTACTGCAGCTTGTGCGACTGCTATATGCTCAGTTGGTTAGTCTTTGTAATTTAGAAAAAAGAAAAGATATTTGAAAGTGTTAAAATAGCTTCAGAACTTCAAAATTTTGTAAAAAGCCTGCAATTGCTTTTAGTAAGTGTTCAGTAATGACTAGTAATGGATACATAAATTGTCTGTAAGAACTTTTAAAACCTTGTGTTCAGACTAAAATTTGAAGACTGTAAATCCTAAACTGTCTGTGTTCCTACTGAATTTATGTGGCTTCCTGGATTTCTTAAGACCCTTTTTTAATAAGAAAATACATTTGCATCTTTTGGGCACCTTGGGGAAGGCCACAAATACTGTATTTATATTGTTGGTACTTTACCTCAGAAGAAAGGAAGGTAAAAGGCACATTGTAGGCTGAAAATGTTGGCTGCAGAAAATGCTTTCTTTCTGGTTAAACTTCTTGATTGGTCTTCTGTTGGTATTATTTAGTATATAATGCATTACTCCCTTATTTGCAAATCTTTTGTAATCCTTTATTGAAAATCACTCACTTCTGTCAATTTATTGATGATATTTGTATGCCCAGAGATTATCTAAAATGCAGTCGTATTTTCAGGTAATTCTTATGTTGTTCAAGTCTGTAGTCAAATAGTTCTTAAGAGTTAGCGTCGGAAAGGATGATTGTTATCCATCTTTTACTGTTTCAAATTATTGCAAGTGTGTTGCAGTATGTTCAATATCATGTCAAACTTCCTAGTGTCTCAACTGCCATAGTTTTTAATCTCAAAAGCAATTATTTTCAATATAGGCTAATGAGTGCAGTTTTAGCCATCTGTCTCTAATTTAAAGTGTGGTGGATTTCTTGCCCACACTCTAATGTGGGAGTTGGAAGTCCTTAGTTAATCACTGTCAATGTGCTACTTCTTAGTGTTGCTGGCAGCAGTAATTCAAGCGTCCAGGAAGAAGTTCCTAGCAGGAAGTCTCCCTGTGAACCTCGATCTGTAGAGCTTGCTTCTCAGCAGTCATCTGGACCACAGTCTGCAGCATCTTCTCGCTCATCTGCTTCCTCTAAAAAGAGAGGGAAAAAGGAACGTAAGTACAGTACTTGACTGTAGAGTATGTTTTTTAAGGAGATTTTAGGGCTTTCTTGTTATGAAAACTGTAGTTTTTCTACAGATCTAGAAACTTGTAATCTAGTACTGATACAGAGATTTATTTATTGCTCCAGTGATTCCTTCCTAAATTGTTTTTGACTCTGATTATTTTCTGACCTTAAAATACAGTCATCTGAAATCAAATAGGCAAGAGGTTCTTAACAGTATTCCAAATGTTTCCTTTCTTAAATGAACCTTCTAGAAAATTAGTTAATTTTTATATCATATGGGAACTATCCTTGGATTCTGTACTGAGGAAATTCCAATAGGCTGATGAGAAATCTGAGTTATGGCTGCATGTATGAAGGCGACAACAAGTTTGCCTGTATATGCTTCATCTTTGGATCACAGGCAATTTTCATAAGTGCACAAATTAGTAAATACACTTTTTCCTACTGTAACTTACACATTGCAAAAACATGAAGAAACTTGATATTTGGTACGCTCTTACTACATAAGCAATGAATGACATAGGGAAAAGCTAGGTTTAAAGTCAGTAAAAGGATGAGAAAAATAAGACTGGATGTTCCCAATTATCTTCCTATTATATCAAAATTCTCTAACTTACTCAAAGAAAGTTAGGCTTTATTGTAGTTGACAGTATTGAATAGTCAAATGCTTGTTTCCTTTATTTAAGCTGATAGCATGCTGAAATGAAAGCTCAGTGACAGTTTTGTTGACAGTGGACACAATATGCAGAAAAGAACTTAATCTCCTGTAGGAAGCTGCCAAACTTACATTTCTTGCTTGTTGAATTTATACACTTCTAACTGAAGGCATCTTTAAGTGAGGAAATAAGTTCTCAGGTTTTTTTTGGGGGGGGGGGCTACTAATGGCTAAGATATTCATGCTTGGAATACCAAACGTAAACTTTTGGCAATGTTGTTGCTTCTTAGGGTTGAGCTCTTTCAATGGAAGTTCTCACCACTTTCCTGTGGAAGAAGATAAAATGCTTTCTGAATTAGAGTGGGGATCCCAGCAGGCAAAGAAGTCCTTACTGAGTAGCAGAATTTCTAATAAAGATCATGAACAGAACCCAGATACAGACAGCACACTGGAAAATTTGTCTGGACACTCCCTGTTGAGGTAACGTGAGCCTTAAAAGGCTGTATGCAACTGTAACTAAGCTTGGTAGTGTCATGGCATGTTATTAAAAAAATGGAGACACAGAAGGAAAGCAACAGAAGTGTTAGTAAAATGGTCATGCTGAAAATATTTTTTTTCCCTGTATTTTAAATGTGAAAGCCCGAAGTAGATGACTGTAGTAAGAGAAAATACAAAACAGCAATTCCTCCCTAGATGACCCCTCTGTTTCTGTAAGGATAACTGGCCAATACAGGTATCCTGTCAGACTGGGTACCTTAAACACTGAAATACAATTTTCATTTTCCACTTCATTAATCCTCTTTGGCTTAATAAAATTGGAGTATTAAATTTAAGGAGTATCTGCATGTAGAACATGCAGATACTATGTTAATTTTTTTAATGTGTGTATGATAACTAGGTTGAATACTTGGAGGAAGAATAGGGTGCTCTAAAAACTTGACTCTAAGCTGGGATATAGGTACAAAACCCATCTCATGAGGCCATTTCCTGAATGCAGACTGGCCTGTCCAGACCATAAAAGACTGTGCCTTTTTCATGGAAGAACTAGGTTATTGTTTTACTGTCTTATCAAATGGCTGGTCTTAAGAGAATGTTGATGCCTTTTTTTTTTTTTTTTTTTGTTTCAGTGCCAGTTTCTCAGACAAGGGAAGATCCCAGAAGACGCCAACTTCTTCCCCATCTCCAAGTTCCCCAAAAATGTTGCAGTTTGATTCTATAGGCAATACAGCAGAAAGAGTCAAGTCACCTGCTGGCTTTTCTGCATCCGGGCTCAAGTCTAACGTAGCCTTCCCTGACTTGAGTCTGGGAACTAGCAGATCTGTAGCAGGAGCAGCCTCAGCAAGTGGTGAGTTGTTTTGTTAAAGCCGTAGTAATCCCAGAGCTGTTACATTTTTAATTTCTTTTCTTTTTTTTTATGTGGATCACTAAAGTTTACGGAGTTGACTGATAAGTCTTATCCTGCAGGATGTATGCGCTTCTCCCCTGCTGGCCTTCAGCATCGTTTGTCAGCAGAATTGAACTACCTTAGTGCTATTGAGGAGTCTGTCCGACAGCTTTCAGATGTCGAACGAGTACGAGGCATATCACTTGCCCAGCAGGAGAGTGTTTCTTTGGCTCAGATTCTAAAGGTGAAAATATTTCCTTGTCTTGATGTTGAGTCCCAATGCTATGCGTTGTGGTTGTTCAGGCAGGGTCATTTGCCTTATTCCATGTAAAGGATATTTTAGGTTGAAAGTGCCTTATGTTGACAAGATTGCCTATTCTAGTTTGTTGAATTAATTGATCTGCTAAATCCTCTTCTTTTCTATACTGTGGTGGAAGAGTGTAGGAAATGTGCATTGTCTACTGCCTACTTTAGAAGAGAGAAGGTCAGTTGGCAGGCTGAAAACTTTACTTTAGCAGAAGAGGTACCACCAAAGGAGTAGATCTAGATCTTCCAAAGGTAGTTGCAGCCAGTGGCTAAGGCAAAAAAAACTTCTTTCCATTTAACTTGCATGATTGAAACTTGTTTTCCTAATCTGTAGGCACAGCAGCAGCGCCATGAACGGGACTTAGCCCTTTTGAAAATGAAGGCCGAACAAGAAGCTTTAGAAAGTCAGAGACAACTGGAGGAGGCAAGGCAGAAGGCAGCTCAGGTAATGCTGCCCTTCAAAAAATGTGGAGTGTGTAAGCAAAATGCTGTAAGTAAACCCGTGCCTACGAGTATTCTTAATTTGAAGCTATGAACATATGGCAATGGTGAAGGGGTTTTAATATAGCTGAAAAAAAGCTCTTAGGAGCCAATTTCAAACTTTTTTTCCCCTCAGATTTTGAGAAATAAAACTGTACTTATTGTAGCCAGAAAATTCTGAAGAGCTGGACTGACTGTGTTTTTGGCATAGGTCCATGCAGAATCTCTGCAGCATCTGGTCCAGTCGCGGCAGGAGGCTGGACAAGAGACCCCATGCAAGGCTGCAGCCAAGCAGGCAGAAACTGCACTTCTCACAGCAGATGCAGCTCACCAGATCTGTGAGGTGAGGTCCTGAGTAAAAGACAAAGCTATTCTAATGTCAGTATTATTTTGAATGCTGTTTTGCCTCTGGGCTGTTCTCTATTCAGTGTCATTCTCAGTGCAACTTCTTCACCTCCATAATGTGGTAAATTATAGCACTTCAAAGGAGCTTTTCTGGCATCCTAGTACATAGTGAAGTCTTGGATAAAGGCAAAGAAACATTAATAGAACAGAAGTGAGTGGGAACCAATTAAGAAACAAGGTAGAAGAAACAGAGACAGCTTTTATTTGTTGCAGAGTTTTAATTTCTTCTCTTGCTTTAAGTTTGCAGTCCAAGAGTAAGAGGTGCTAGTGGAGAGGAGGATGGGGGATGACCTGGTCAGTGATGATGGGCTAGCAGAGTAGCTTTTCCCTTCACATTCATGAGTGACTCCTGGTATTCAGTTGAACAACCATTTTTAGCAGGAAGGCAGCAACGGAAATGCTGGTCGCCAATGTGCTGGGAATATTTTGGGATGTAATTTCTTATGTATAAGGAATGGAGTTAATTTTCTGCATTGCTTTCAATTAGAAGTTTATCTTATGCAAAAAAAAGATAATATAGCATGCTACTGTACAAGTTTGCTTAGAGTTGACTGTCATACTAATGAAGGATCAAAGTGCGCGATGCATACAGATAACAACTAAAACTTTATGCATTACGATTAATGTATACAATGATTCTAATGTATACAGTTAATGTATACATAATTGAAGAACTAATGGAGACGCTCAGTGTGTGTCTTGGAAGTTACTAAAGTACAGCTTATTCCTACCTTCGAAACCAACTGGAGTTCCCTGATCTGCAAGAGGCAGACTTTTGAAAAAGAGAGAAAATATTAAATTCTAAAGCTTCAAAAATCAGTGTTACCTGCAGTGATTTCTGAAGAAGTTCTTATTTCTAGTCAGGTACACAGTGACTGCCATACATTAAAAAGGAGAAATTGATGACTATCTGTGATTTAATGCTGCCAATTTCAGACCTAGCAGTTTACATGATATTGGAACTTAAACCTGTTGATTCCTTTAGAGTTGAAATAATATTTCTTGTTCTTTGGGCAAGATGCACTTTCAAATGAAAAAGAAAACATTGTTTCTGGTGGTTTTGTTGGTTTTTTGGTTTTTTGTTTTTGTTTTGTTTGGTTTTTTTTTTTTAAGTAATTCAAATAGTAAGTCTGGAATGTTCTATTGTGTGGGGATCATTCTACTGCTCAGAATTATATGATAAGTAGTATCTTGCATGTCTGTAATTCTATCAGTAATTCTACACTGTATAAATTAAATAATATGTATTTACAGAGCAATATCCACCTCCTACAAACAAAATTGACACATACATAATTAAAAATCATCTCAAAAACATGCCTTACGCATTTGTTTAAAAAAAAATCAGTAAATTGCCTGTGAGAATTATTATTTTCTTTCAAAAACACTTTGATGACGATAAGCTCATTGTATTCCTTTGGTTTTTATTGTACTCAGATGACAGAGTTAGCACGAACACAGATCTCAGATACTGTCAGCGCTCCAGCGGCTCCGGTCACCTCCTTGTTTGACCAGCAGCGACAGCATCATTCAGAGTTCGTGAAGCAAATGAGAGCCCGAACTGACACGAACAGGTTTTGCCTAATGTTTTGCATCTTGGGAAGGGGGAAGTAAAATTTGTTATGTTTTGCTTCACCTGTGCTTGAGGAAAATGTTAAGATGTCATAATGAGTGAGCATTTAAGAAGAATAATTTAGATTCCATCTTTATGCTCTTAGTAGCGTATGCCAGAGGTGACGTTAACTGGTTCTGTGACGCTCTATATAAGAGAGTAGAAAAAGATCTTCTAAATGTTTTGTGGGATGATTTAACTAGTCTAAGCTTTGGGTGATCTTTTCAGAAATTTTAGCTGTTGCTGTTTCTAGTAAACTGATGAAAGCCTGTGAAAACTTTATTACTCTTTGGTTTAAGACAATGTAGATTTACCCAAAGCAATTCTCTTTCTCAGGAAATGTGAGTCTGGTGCCATATCACAAGGTAAAAAGGAGACAGGTGACTCAAAACAGACATACTCACCGATGTTTGATAGTTATTCAGAGTCCTCAAGATCAAAGGTTCATGATCAGAGGTAAGAAGAGTTCAGATTATGCGGAAGTTTTTTTTTTGCTATCAATAAGAACTAAAGTAGAAAGGATTATCAAGAGTTTTCCTTCAATATATTTTTTTTAAAAGAGAGAAAGTGTTAAACCTTCAAGAGGTAAGCTTGTCTTGAAGATTTGCATGCTTACCAGGATTTGCTTTGTCTTCAGTTAAAAATCCTGCTACACTGTCATCCACAGCATAATAGTATGTTGTATGTTAATATCTTCAGTTTTGAATTTGCTGTATTTGTTCTAATTGGACACTTTTGTAACTTAAGAATAATTGAATTCCACATCTGTTTCTCATTCAGCTGAATTAGCAGGAGTCTAGCAAGGAGGTGAAGGGAAGTGATTATTCCCCTCTGTTCAGCTCTTGTGAGACTGTGTCTGGAATACAGTGTCCAGTTTTGGGCTCCTTGGTGAAAAGAAGACATTAGCATACTGATGCAAATCTAATGGTGAACCAAGATAGTTAGGAGGCTGGAGTACGTGAAGTAAAAGAGAGGCTGAAGGAACTGAGCTAACTGAACCTAGGAAAAAAGAAGGCTAAGGGAACAGGGATCTAGTTGCAGTATCCTAAAGATGGATTGTTAGGGAACACGAGGCTAGGCTCTTCTTGGAGGTGCACAGTGAGATGACAAAAGGCAATGGTGACATTCCAGAAAAGGGAAAATCATTGGGAAAAATTGCTCCCTGCGAGGGTGGTCAGACACTAGAATGGGGGTGCAGGGAGAAGGGATCCTCTGTCCTTGCAGGTGTTCAGAACTTGCATGTGGCCTTGACTTTGATTGGATGAAATGCCCTCAGAAATTGTTGAGCTGAGATTGTTCTGATTTCTGTGCTGTGGTGTACTTGTGTTCTTCTATTGCATCACCTTTGTAACCTAAAAGCCACTTTAAGTCTCTGTTTATCTGAGTCTTTTACCGTGTCCTAAATATTTGCATTTTGTGACCTCATTTTGCTCTGTGTCTCTTTGAAATAGACTAAAACATAAACTGGAGCATATGTTCTGAAAATGCAGTGCCAGAGACCTGTAGAACTGGTCACTGGTCACTGCACATTACCTCTGTAATGTGCATTACTTTCTATTCTGTTCTGTGTGTATCTGGCCATTTTGTTAGGGTTTTTGTTTTCACTGCTGCTTTGCACTGGCTTGAAATTTTACATGAAGTGCCTGGAGTGCTGTTTGCCTGAGGTTTGGATTTGACTCACTTCTGGTGTTATTTTTCAGTATCTTGCCTGTGTTTAATACTGGATTTTGGCTTTTTGTTTCCTGTTCACTTACCTGATCTAGTTAGGTCCCATGAAGTTTCTTACAGCCCGTCTCTGATCTTGACCAACTGGAATGATTTTGTCCTCTATAACTCTTCTAATTTAAAACAGTAGCTCTATCTCGTTCATCCTCTTTAAAAACTGTAATGAGAGATGTTTGCAATGGTTTCTCGTCAATACTTATGGCCAAGCAGAGAGTGTGCATACCTACAAACCACTTGCATTCTAAGGTAGAGGAAAAATGACAAGTTCTGCTGTCAATCAGCAGTTTGATGAGGCTTGGAATTTTAAAGTAGCCAAGCTGCATTTTAAAAACAAAAGCAATGCATGTCAATTATTGCTGGAATGTTAATCATGATATGTACAGTAGTAATGTAATATAAATATTTTCAAATGTGTAAAGTATTTTTTTTTTTAATTATATCTTGATATTGCAGTAGTACCAGCAGCCGCCAAGAGAGTCCTTCAGTTCCATCTTCTAAGGAGAATGAGAAAAAACTTTCCCGTCGTGAAAAGATAACTAGCAGTATTGAAGAGCAGGCTCATACTGGTGTGGATGATTCCTTGCCAAGTGATAGTATTTTATCACTGCCAGATGAAAAAGGTTAGCTGTATTGTTTGTATGTGAGGGATCTGAAGGTGGTAAAGGGAGAGGGAGGGAAGCGTTGTGTTTCAGAATTAGTTTCTGAAATAAATGAGGGAATATGTGTGAAGAAAGCTGAGGCCCAGGTGAAGTGGTAGCCTCTTAAGAGGTAATAGAGTGTACAACCCTGATTTCTCCCTCAGATTCTGCTTCTGTTGCAACAGAGTATTCCCTGAAATTTGATGAGTCTATGACAGAGGATGAGATTGAAGAAAAGTCTTTTCGGTCTTTGCTGCCCTCTGAGAGTCATCGCAGAAATAACTTGGAGAAGAAACGGGGTAATCGTGATGATTCTGATGAGGAAGTCTCCCCAGAAAAAACAGCTCTGTCATCTATCAAGGTAGGTCAAGCAACCATAGTTAAGATATATTAACTGAACTGAAATGGTTAGCTGACGAGCTTCAGATGAGCCATTCTTAGTTGTCTTTGCAAACTTTAGGATTCTTTCCCTTCTTGTGGTTCTGTGAGCATCTCAAAACATAGAGTTGTATGAATCATCCTGTACGTCACTGTTATACAAGTACAATGACTTGACTTACAGAACAGTCTGTCCAGGCCTCTACCGGTTGTCTTGTGGCTTTGGAGAAGAGGAGTGACTTTTTGAGGTAGGTTATAAAAGCCCAGTGGATTAGGTCTTTCTACTGTTCCTACGCACAGGTAGGAAGTACAAGTGGGTGTTTCATCTCTCTGGCTCAAGAGGGGACGCCGCAAAACTGTCACACAGCCCAGCGCAGAAAAAGCTGGTCTGCACAAAGCTCAGAGAAAAAAACAGCTTCCCTTCTTACATCTGTTTTTGTGTGTATACACACACACATTGTAATTGAAAAAAGTCTTGGAATTTCTGTATTATCAAATCATGCAAAATTTGTCTTGCCTTCTAGGAGTTAAGCATGCCATTCTCAGGAGGGCAAGATAGTTTCTCCAAATTTACCATGGAGATGGTAAGACAGTACATGAAAGAGGAGGAAATGCGAGCATCTCATCAGTCCTCACTGCTTCGACTCCGGGAGAAGGCTCTGAAAGAGAAGACCAAGGCCGAATTAGCTTGGCTGGAACACCAGAAGAAGTAAGGCAGCTCTGAATATACACTGTTGCTAACTGACCATTTTCTTGTGTTTCTACTTGAACATTTTGTAAGATTTTGCTTCTACCCCACCCCTCTTTTATTATCAATGGTTGGACTGATCTTCTGACATCAGTAATCTATACAAATGCTACTGTCGTTTGTAAAGAATAGAACCTGGTTTGTAAGTGCACTTTGATATTTACATTGAATGTGAAAGATAATTTCTTTGAAACATTAGAACATCAGGTGTTTGTTGTCAGTCAGAGAAGGTAGTTCCCCACCATTACTCTACAAGTCTTAATTGACAGTATAAAACTGTCAAACAGGTAGACCTTTATTTGCTTGATGTCTATTTGAGGTCATTTTGGTTGTCTCAGGTCAAATTTTGTGAATCTGGATACCTGATGTACTTAATGATTTGCTTCCAACCTAAGATATGCCGTGTCCTGGAATGCCACTTGAAGTACCTAGTGATACTACTGAACAGTGGTAGTCAGATTTAAGCCATAATACTTTTCCATGTTCTCTCTCTGCATGAGAGTACCGTTGTTTGCCAGACATTTTCTTCCCACTACTTGTCAGTGTGGGTTTGACAAAGGATTGTGAGGTAGTGACCCAAGGGTCCTTCCTTTTGTCTTTCTGAAATGGTGAGCATGCTACCTCTGTGAATCTTCTGCCCGTTCAGGTGAGATCTTGTATTACCTGCACCGGGCTTTTAACTGTGCATGTCTTTGACTAAACAGTACAAAATACTCCACTATAGACCACACCCATGATTAAGTACAGGCATATACTCTTCTGCAGATTAGGAAAAGTAAACTTTTTTTTTTACTTTAAAGAGTAAAAGACTCATTGTTGTGCACTTTTTTCTCATTTAATCCTTTCTTCCAATCTATTTGCAGGCATTTGCGAGACAAGGGAGAGGATGATAAGATGCCTCCTATTCGAAAGAGGCAGCGGGGTCTGCTGCTGAGATTACAGCAGGAAAAGGTAACTGGTGCCCTCTAGGAAAATCCCGTTGAAACCCCTGTGTAGCCATTAAAGGTTTCAGATACTGCAAAAGCTAAGAATTGACAGAAGTCCATACCAGGCTTTTGGATAGGAAGCTAGCAGTATTTCTTACCAATAAGTTTTATTTGCATTTCAGTAGTATTTAGCACATTGTTTAAGAGTCCTCCTGTATCAGTAATCTCACTGATTGAGACTTAGATGTATTAATTGATCTTCTGTTCTTTGCTGCTGAAGTTCAGTAGTTAGTTCACCATGTAACGTCAGTCATTTTAAACCCATAGCGTGGACACTGTGGCAGCTTTAGAGAGTGTTCTTGAGAGTTGTCTGTCACAGTTCTTATGCTTAATATTTTATACCTAAAAGGCAGAAATTAAGCGTCTTCAAGAGGCTAACAAAGCTGCTCGGAAGGAGAGGCAACTGATCCTTAAACAACAGGCGGAAATAGAACGAATCCGTCAGACTACAATGAAACTACAGGAAAAACTGAAGTCTGCAGGAGAAAACAAACTAGTAAGTGTTCAGTACAGAAGCTAGAGTCTTCCCTCTTTGGCTGCACAGCTGGTGTTTGACTTCGGTGATTTAAAGAATGGAGAGTACTAGATTGGATGTTTTGTATGCCTCAAACTGTCTCATCCTCTTTATCTCAGCAATTTTGTGCTTAATTTGTTTAAAGCATTATTTAAGTAAGTGCATTTAGAGAAGTCATGAAGTGTTTTAAGTGGACAGTAGATGATTTTTGTTAATTCTCAAGCTTAACTAATGACTTTGGAAATATAATGTTTTTGATACTTAGATCTCTCAGGCTCTGATTTTGTTTGATTATTTGTCAGACCCTAAAGAACTGATTGTAAGCACTAAACCAAAACTTGCTGCTTTGTGTGTGTATTAGTGTCATTACACTAAGCTTTTTGCATCTGCTTCATAAGACAGCAAGATGGGATTTTGATAACTGTCTGCCTCCTGATAAAATTTTTTGGATATATGGGCTTAATAATAGTAATATAGAAAGAATTGATTTCCGGATAGGGTAATTGAGTTCTGGTGGGTTTTTTCCACCCTAGATACAGATAGGGGAGAACTTAAATTAAGTGTGTCCTAAAAAACTTTGTGTCAAATGAAAATGAAATTGGAAAATGAAGTTAAATCTGCAGGTGAACTGACTTTATCTGAAGTAGTATTCGATGTAATCTGGGGAGAAGTGTGCTGAGTAACTTTTCTTACGTTTACTGTTGCTTTTTTTTTTTTTTTTTTTAACACTTAATTGCAGGAACTTCACAGTGAGGATGACATCAAGCAGAGCAATGGTTCTAGCCCACTTCCAACTGATGCAGAAACACGCAGCCCTTCCCCAATCTCAATCTCCAGCAGTGAGACTAGTAGCATTATGCAGAAACTTAAAAAAATGCGCAGCAGAATGGATGAAAAGTAACTAATCTTTTTTTCATATACAAAACTTTACTATTCGAATAGAATGAGTTTATTTGGCCACGATCTGCACTAAAAATGGCCATCAGAAAAATTACAAAGGTACTGATATGACATACACTTTGATCTGAGTTGCCTTAGAAACAGCTGATTGGAAGCATTAATAAAACTATATTATTAAAACTATTATTAAATACAACATTTAAAGGCTGCAATTTGAGCATGAATGCTAAGATTAAAACGTTGTTAGTTGGCAGACTGTGTGGTCAAGGTTTTATTGTAGAAGATTGGTTTTAATGTTCTTTGTACTTGATAGAGTTGCTACAAGCACATCTATTTAAGAGGTTTTGATGTTTGTGCACACAAGGAACTTGGATGGGCTGCAGCTTGATCGTACATCTTGTCAGAGTTCCTCTTGCAATGAGACCTGAACTCAGTTGGTCAAAATGGTGCCTGTATTTTGTATCTGCCCTTTTATTATAAAGGGAGTGAGACTCTGAAATTAAAGTTCCGATTTTTATCTTGAACTGAAGCATTAAGTTGTAAATAGCAACAGTCTTATGGAAAAACAGATAACTGAGTTTGAGATCTGAGCTCAAGTCATTGAGCTTGTCAGGCACGTGATTTCTACCTTATTATCTAGCTGCTGAATTTCAATTCTAATTGCATTAAAATGGGGATGAATTTTGTAAGTATCTTCTTAATTAATGGAGGTGGTATGTGTGTGACTGAGAAGATAGGCTGTTAATAAGACTTTTCTTTTCCTCCTGCGAGGTCCATATGTTGGAAAAAAGTTGAAAACAGTTGTTAGTCTTCAGAGGAAATAATGAAGTATATATATGCATTTCCTGCATCTGAAAACTAAGACTGAATCTATTTATTTCACCTGTTAAATTGTTTTGAATTAAAAATTGTTTCTGCATCTTTTCAGTGTAGGAATTACTTTGTCTGCACTAAACATCCCAAATGCTTTACCAGCATGTGCTCGTTAGTTTGAAGCCTTCAATTCTTATTTGAGACTAATCCATTAAAAGTCTGGCCTCTGCCAGTTACTGCAAGAAACAGTCTTTGCTTAAACAATTTTTTTGAACTTATAACCAAGGTAGGACCCATTTTAGTCCATATGGATGATCTTTGTAATGGTTTTTCTCTTGATACTCTTAACACAACTGGGTGAAACATCAAAAAATGAGCAGTGTCATTTGTAAAGGCAAGCTGACTGTGACTCCTTAGAACCCCGTTTGCTTATAATAATTTGAGAAGCACATTTCCCACACTTTCATGTATTTGTGTATGATTAAGATAAAAAACAGTAGTAAAAGTGAGGATTTGGTGAAAGTAGGAAAAAACCAAAACCATGTTCTAGTTGCATGGTCTTCATATTCTAGCCTGAATTGATTGCTATTTTATTCAGACTCCTCTGGTAGGAGCTGCTAAACTGAACAGCCCAAATCAGAAACTTGAAACCATTTGTGAAGTGTCATATTTCCAAAACTAAACTCTTTGAAAATCCTGTGAAAACCACGCCATTGCTACAGGAGCAAACTCTTTCTGGAAGTATGTTTTGAGGTTGCTAAATGGCTTAAGTGGAGACTTGAAAAGGATGTGCCATGCTGACTTCTGTACCAAGAAAACAAGATTTTTCTTCTGATCCTATTTTTTTCTTAAAAAGAGGGTCTTTATCTTATTTTTTTCCACCCAAGATTCAACATACAAAATTTCAAATGATGATACAAAGCCAAGTTACAGTTTATGAATTTTAAGATATAGTATTAATACAGTATTAATACACTATACGAGATGTCAAATATACTTTTATTTTCAAGGCTTCCTTTCCCACTTCTTATCAGGTAGTGCTTTTATCAATACTGGTTTTGAAATCTTGTTTTTTCAAAGTACCTTCATTTCTAAGCAACACTTAAAATTGCAGAAATAATTGCCTATTAATAAATATTTTTCTTACTATTACAAGGGATAGAAATAGATACAAACTTAAATACTCTTAAAATGTCAGTCCAAAATATTGCTCACCTGGAGAATACTTTTGAAAAGGTGGATAGCAGTATTTGAGTTGAAACAATTCCTTTTAGGCAGAACAAGTGGAAATCTGTAAAACATTTAAGAATAATATTAACATAATAGAGCATAATGACAGGAAGCTGCTGTTTGAAGGGACTTGATCAGATTGTGAGCTACTGCAAAAGGAAAGAAGCTGAATGACAAATGCAAAGAACTAGAGGAAGGAACTGGGAAACCCTACTGTGCTGGATTTGCTGTACTCCATAGCAAAGTGAAAATCCTTTGACTTTTTTACTTATGAGGCAGCTTTAATATTTCTCTTCCGCTAAAAGGAAGAGAATGAAAGAATAGTTCTGTTTTAATTTCAATTGATAAATCTGTGTACCCTGCATGTGAACAGGAGCATGCTCTGTCAAAGAGAATTAACTGCTTTCCCCTTGCTTTCCTTGCATATGCAACTTGAGTGATAATCTGTGCGATAGAAGAACCGATTAAATGCTCATTTTCTTTTGCTTTTCTTGAGTAAGCTTCTTACTTTGCATTGTAGTTGATAGAGCTATATGGAGCATGGCATTTTTCTATAAATAGGATAATTCCTTAGGAATTAGCTTAAAATGGTAATTCTTTAGGAAATACCATTTTAAGCACAGCCGTAAGCTTATGTAGATTTTTTTTTAAAAAAAGCAGGCGTTATCTTTCTGCATCTAGTACTTCAGATACTTCAAAATAAATGAGTATTCTGAGACAAAGTCTGCACTTTGCAAAATAATCCAAAATAGCAGCCTGAAGTTGAATTACAGGTATATCTGAGACTTTTCCTAGAATTGCTCATCTTTTAAAAATAGATTATTTAATTTAATCTTTTTTTTTTTCTTTCTTCCTTTCACTGGTGCTTACCTTTGGAGAAGTAATTTTACTGAGGTTTCACCACATGAATGTAAATGTGTTTAAAGTTTCAGCCTAGCAAAGTTGTTTATATCACAAAACCAGCATGCTATTTAATGCTAGTAATATGCTCTTATCAATGGTTAGAATAGCAGGAGTTGCAAAAAGATCAGCTTGAGACACATTAACTGGTGCATGTGGAAGGCTGCATCAAATTAATAAAACTCTTTCCAAAATTTAAAGAAAAATGAAACAGTGTGAAAGTAGCTTGCCTTTAATTAACAGAAAATGAAGTGTTGTAAGTTTGTGTTCTGTTACCTTCTGCATAACAGTGTATAGTTTTTCTACTTCAGATGTTGGGTAATAACTATACAATGTTAAATGCAATTAATTTTAAAGTTCTTTGCTAGATGCTATCCTTTTCTCGTTCTTTCTGCCTTTCTGCTATCTTAGTTTTAAACTCTTCCTCCTTATTTTGTAGACACTGCTCTCCTGTTCACTACTTCTTCTCTGTCTTTACGTCTCACCACTGGGCCTCTCTCAGTGTCTGTTTTCCCAACCTCCACCCCAAATTCCAGCTGTATATCTACAACCAATTGGTCAGGTAACTGTATCTTTCTCAAGTGATAGACTCTTTGATAGAGCATGCTCTGTTCAGTCTAGAAAGTCAAGAGGTTCTTCATCAGTGAACATTTTTGACACTTTCCTCACTGTTTCCTGATCTATATTAATGAAATAGACAGTGGGATTGGGTGCAGCCTCAGCAAGTTTGCCAACGAAAGCAAGCTGAGTGGTGCAGTTGATTCACTAGAGGGACCTGGACAGGCTTGAGGAGTGGGCCAGTGTGAACCTCATGAAGGTCAACAAGGCCAAGTGCAATGTCCTGCACCTAGGTCAAGGCAATCCCCAGTATCAAATAGACTGAAGGATGAACGGAATTGAGAGCAGCCCTGCAGAGAAGGACTTGGGGATGCTGGTGGACAGAAATTGGGTATGAGCTGGCGACGTGCACTTGCAGCCCAGAAAACCAACTGTATCCTGGGCTGCATCAAAAGGAGGGTGGCCAGCAGGTCGAGGGAGGTGAGTCTGCACCTCCACTCTGCTCTCCTGAGATCTCTCTTGGAGTGCTGCGTCCAGCTCTGGGGTCCCCAGTACAAAACAGACATGGACCTGATAGAATGAGTTCAGAGGAGGGCCACAAAAACGATCAGAGGGCTGGAGCACCTCTCCTGTGAAGAAAGGCTGAAAGAATTGGGGTTGCTCAGCCTACAGAAGAGGAAGGCTCTGGGGAGAACTTATTGTCGCTTTTCAGTATATAAAGTGGGCTTATAAGAAAAATGGAGAGACTTTTTAGCAGGGCCTGTAGTGATAGGACAAGGGGTAACAGTTTTAGACTAAGAGAGGGTAGATGTAGATGAAATATAAGGAAGAAATTTTTTACAATGAGGATAGCAAGACACTGGCACAGGTTGCCCAGAGGTGGTAGATTCCCCATCCCTGGAATGTTCAAGGCCAGACTGGGTGGGGCTTTGAACAACCTGATCTAATAAAAGGTGTCCCAACTCATGGTAGGGGGGTGGGACTAGATGATCTTTAAGGTCCCTTCTAACCCAAACCACCTTATTATTCTAATCTCTTATTTCTACTGTCTTCTGAGTAGCAGACAGACTGTTCACTTTGCTCCCACTGTCTGGTCACAAGTTCAGAATAGCTGCTGAAACTGTCTAGTTTGGGCTTAAAGTCAGTATACCTTGGATATAAATGTACAAGCACAGGTTAGAGCAGCAGGTTAATGCTTCCAGGAATTGGAATGCATGGATAAAATGTGTGATATTAGCACCACAGAAATGGTTAGACTTTGAAATCATGCTAGTATAATCTGAGTGCTGCTGCTTCCTCTTTCCAGCTTCGTAGATGCTAGATGTGGCTTTGCATTTTTTTTTCTGTGAAGGTGCCCCTGCTTTTGAGGACAAATATGTACCCTTGGTATTGCAACTGGAACCCTCTAGACTGTAGTACATGTTAAGGCATTGTGTATGCTACCTTGTAGCTCTGACCTTTTAAACCCTAGGGTTATAAAAGGGTCTGCATTTTAGCTATGCTGCTTTAATCCTCCTCTTCCTATAGGTTGAATGTTGGAACCCTCTTTCTCTCCCATCACTTCTTTTGACTTCTCTTTCTTAAGTAGTATTTGTGTGTTGATTAGTTCATGGCCATTTAGTTAATTCTCCTGTTTGTAGTCTTCTGGGTTAATTCATTTGACATCTGCTTTTAAAGAGTCTTGCTCTTTTGAATCTATTTGTTTCAACGTTTCTCTTGCATTTTGTTTCAACTGAACTTGCCTCCCTCAAGATGCAGTAAACTGTGAAGATGCAGACATCCTGATGAAATCAAACCATGGGTGAAGGAAGAATAAAAAGTTTCCTTTTGCATTGAGATCATTGTAATAATGACCTCCATAATAACTTCTAAATATGTGATCTGCTAGACTAATTGGAACTGATGTGTATCTGAAAGTAGGAGCTGATAATCTGATAGTGCTGGTGAAGGACACAACATAAGCGTGACTGTCCATGTCATGTTTGTGATGCAATTACTGTTGGTAGTGTAGGTGCTTAATGATATTAATAGGTCAGTTTTGCCTAAGAGTAGGTGATGTTTGTTTATAGAAAATTATAAATTAATGCACAGAATCATGGAGTCTGTTAGCTTGAAGGTGGCAGGTGTTCCAGAGACTCTGAGGTGCTTCTGTTTTTCACCTGCTCTTGTTTTGACCATAGGAAAGAAGTTTGTGGACATGTCTTACTGGCTTCTGAAACTTTTATCTTCACATCATAACTTGTCCACCTTATCTGAATCTGTCTTAGAGAAGGACTTATTTGAATCTTAACCTTTCTGATCAACTGCCAGCTCATTTTTCCAGGGAACAGAATGAGCACTATGTCCCTTAGCAGGCAAGACCTCCAGATTAACCCTCTAAGAATTCCCCCATTTCTGAGGTTTCATGGATCACTTAAGAAATCTTCATTGGAAAAAAAAAAATTGTTGATTTTCAGCATGAGCTTTGCATTTTATCGACTCTTAAATTAGCAGCCAGATCTTTTATTAGCTGGGAAAAAGTCCTGCATCCTTATTCTCTTGATGCTGTCAGCTGACAATTAACATTCCAGGTGTGGCAATCCATAGAGATGATGCTTAAAGAAAGAAGGATAAAATAGTAAGATAATAGTTTCGGGATCACTTTATCTTGTAGTTACATATTTGGAAGGAACTGTAGGGCTACTGGGGTTACACTTTTTCTGTCATTGGGAGTAGCAAAAAGAAAGGTTCATTTTTCAGTCACTGCTTTCTTGAGAGTTCCAGTTTAATACCACAGGTACTTCTCGTGTCCTGAAATTGGGAACTTACCCTGTTCGTTAGAGTGAATAATTAGTAGCAATGTTAATGATTTTTAAGGTCTTTAAAATGTAAGCAATGTCTTTACAGTATGTTGTAGACTTTACTTACTGCAGAGAAAAAGCCTCTGTCTATTTGGTCTGTTTTGTTTTTTTTTCCCCTTAGCAGCACATCAGAAGTCTAGGAGGTAGTAGTCAGTGTAGATATTAACCTAGAAAACAATCTGAATAGCTATAATTCTGGGAATTGTGGCAGTAGAGTATCTGGGTATTGGGACCTTTGAGTGTGATTGGCTGTTTTCCCACTGTCTTCTGCTCTGTCTGTCAGGTTCCTAACTAAGCGAGAACAGAAGCTGATGCAGCGTCGACAACATGCTGAAGAATTGTTGGAGTGGAAACGTCGCCTGGATGCAGAGGAAGCAGAAATACGGCGGATAGAAAAGCAGGCTTTAGCTGCCTGGGACAAAGAGCTGCTCAAAACCAAAATAGCCAAGAAAGATCTGGAGGATCAGAGAACTGAGCCCAAAGGTAGTAGGAAGTGGGGGGAACTGGTGCAAATAACAAGAGTAAAACGTAATTTTACACCATGGTTGCTTAGGTTTGCGCTTTCTTCCCTTTTTAATGTTTTGGTGGTAGTTGTTCTTCTCTGGACTCTTAGAATCTTGATTTCTGCACTGTTTGCTGCCTTCTGTTGCCTTGTTCTTTTAGCCCTATTTTACACCTTAGCTAAATCTGTATTCCTCCTTTGCTGTATATGTTCTCAAGTGAACAATGCTGCATAGACCCATCAGATGTTTCTGCATTCAATTTAAACTCTATTTCCATCTTTTGAAACAAAAATATTGCATGATCTTGCTGATCATCTTCTGAATTTACTCTATTAAAATAGTTTTCCTCTGTAGTGCTCAAAATGTCTATCCTGTTAGCATTATTACTGTTGGTGAGGATGGCTCTTAGCAGGGCCTGCTTTCCCTTGTCTGTGTCTGTGTTTTACAAAAATTGAAAGTATTTCCCCCCACACACACCCTTCTGTTGTTAATGCAGTGTGACTTTTTGAAATCTGCAACTGTGCTAAAGTGTGATAGAATGTAATTGGTATAAATGATGCTATTGTGAGGAAAAATAAGTTCCTGGATTTTGGGAGCAACAACTTTACTCTTCTGTCTTAGGTGAACTGTAATCTCAGCATGAACCAGAGAACTGGCTTGCAGTGAGAAAAAGTAACGAAACTTCAGGGATTGTTTTACAAATAATCAATTTCCCCTTTTTTTTTTTTTTTTCACACTTTGCTCAAAGCTGGCAGCATATCCTTTGAATGTACAGGAGGAATTCAGAATTGTGCTCTATTGCACTTGTTACTGAAAACAGTAATGTGGATTTTAGGCATTGTAAGACATTTTAAAGATGATATGTGTATGAATCAGTAAGTTCCAATGAACAAAAGTTCAGCACGAATGCTGAATTCTCACCAACAGATGAGGAAAATATACTTGCTTTCTATTAATGGTATCTACCAGTAAGCACTGGACCTTAGCCCTGCTTCAGGAGGAGAAGCTCCTCTCCCCAGCCTTTGCTCAGATATTAAATAGTTCTCCATGGCTGCCTCAGTAATGCTGTGACTCCTGTGGAATTTAGTAAACAGGAATATTGAAAAGCCAACTTATTATTTTACTTGTTGCTGGTTGAGAGACTCACGATGAAATTATAAGGTTAAAATGTTTTCTGCAACTACTGTAAAGGAAGCAAACAATTCAAAATTCAAGATCTGGCTTGCAGATTATATGCTCCTCCATGACTTCTTCAGACTAATAGTGACTCTTGCTGGTGTACAGTCAACTGGAAGGACAGGTTTCCCTAATAATATTTTTGGAGTGTGTTGTCTGGAAAATGTTAGAATATCTCGAAAACCTCTTTATTTCAGCCATTCAGCGATCACTAAGAATGTTTGGCAGTCTTAAAACATAATTATCTGGTAAACATGCTTGTTCTTGGTAAATATTCCACTCTCAGTTTCTAGGTGAGTGAAATAGCAATTCGTATTGGGCAGTTACTACTTTATATGCAGGCAGCAGTATCTCTGAAGGCATATAAGTCAGTGTAAGTTCTTAGGCGCTTGCATTTTTTCTCTCGTTCAATCTCAGAAACGGCTAGTGAAGAAGAGTCTCCAATGCCTTCTTGCTCTCATCTGAACAGTGAAAGCTCTATCCCAGAAGATCTTGGCAGTCCAGCTGCTGAGTCCGTCCCATCAGAGACTATGGGCCATGGACAGCCAGAAAGCCCAGATCAGAGTACAATTAATGAAGAAATTATTTATTCTGAAGAGTTCAAGTCCTCTACCTCACTTGGCAAACTTGTGAGTGAGCTTTTTATGCTATATATACTTACACTTGTAAAAGGCTATCAGAGAGGTACTAAGCATAGCCATCCCAGTTGTCAAAGCAGAGATTAAACTATTTCCTGTGTTTGCAATACCATTTTACATAACTATGAATAAACATTGTGATCAGATATATTCTTTGCAGTCTTGAGGAAAAATTAGCTTCAGCACTGAGTTTAGATATTTTTAAGCTTCTGGGTAGTCTTGCAAAATGTTTTGCATATGTCACGTAGGTATGCAGTATTAAATGGTGGAACACTGACCCAGTTTACCAGTGTGAATTAGCTGGAGGCTAGCTTGTTACCATTGTATAAATTCTTTAAGGCCATGGAAACTATGCTCTATTTTTCCACTTCGCTTTACTTGTAAATAATGTATCCCAAAGTATAGCTGTAGGATGAAGGAGCAGAGCTGTAACCTCGTGCACAATCCTTTGGGTTTCAGATTATATCTGCTCACTGGCTAATTCTGCCTTACTGTTCTATTCTAACTATTGTTTCTGCATGCTTGATAATTTTGATAAGTTTCATCCTGATAACGTTACCCTGTGTTCAATGAGACAGAAAATGCAGTGTCTGTGGGGTAAAAGAACAGTGCATCTAGACTTACTACAAATAATTCCTTGGAAAGATTGCTGAGAAGATAGTAAGGTAAAATGTCTGATATGTGCCATAGGTTATGTTCAGGGTATGTAAAAGGTTTCTGGTACTATGTTCAGGCAGTAACCAGCATTTTGGAAGAATGCCCCCTCCTAGAAATTTTTGCCTGGCCTCAGAGAAATCATGCTCTATTGGTTTACTGTTTTAAAAGGTCATCTTGCACCCCTTACAGGAATTGGTCTTTTTTATTTCATCAGTATATTTACTAGTAATATTTAAATATTACTATTGCCTGATTGTTACATAAACTGTTTCAAACACCTGTGGGTCAGAACCATGTTAGTTAACTTAGGGTGGTAATAGAGAAGTCTAAGCAGGTTTATTGAAATACAAACTCAAAGTAAGCAGTTGACTATTGCTGCTCTTGGTATTTTAGTTTTATTGTCTAGCAAACTAAGACTAAATTCTTAAGATAGTTGGATAGGTACCACTGCTTATGAGATGTTCTCTAGTCATGCTGTTCTTCCTTTGTAACTAGCTCTACTTTCAAACTGAGCTTTACAAGCAATTGCTTATTTGTCCTTTTCTTCTCCCATAGTCTCCTGCCAAAAGCAGCATATCTGTATCAAAGCAAGACTCCAGCAAAGGCAGCCATAGAACTGGAGGACAGCTACGTTCACCTGTGAAGTCTCATCAGATATCTCACAACTGGTCTGATGAATCTTTATCTGTTACACAGTCAGGTAAGTGTACTATCTGCTTGGGTTTAAATTGCTTTTTCAAAGCTTTTCCTTCTAACAAGTAAATTTGAAATGCAGACATAACTGTGGAGAGGCAGGCAGAAATGCTTGGACATTACCAGGGTTTGGGGTTCTGTGAGAGTGTTTTCCCATGACATAATTTGATCACTTCAGCTTAAGAAGATCTTAATGTATGAATATCTGTATATGATATCTTCTTTCAGAAAGCAACACAGATTGCTGCAAATAGATATGAAGAAGATCACAGTCAATAGTTAAAGTGGTCCTAGAATTTAAAAATAGCAAGGTTAGCTGTGCTTTTAACCAGTGACACTTCTCCAGCCCTCATATTTTAAGAAAGCACAATATGATTCAGCAGCACGATCATCCTCCTTTTGAACGCAGCCTGGCTCCAGAAGCAGTATAGCTCTGTTACCGTGGCAATATAAGTAAGCCTGTTGGCCTTCCGCGGGCATGTGCAGAAAAAATGGATGCTTGAGGACATAAGATTTTGGTTTTGGAGGGGGATTTGAACTGTATGCAGCAAAATAAGGCCTAAGATTGCATTTTGAGCTATACAATACAAATATGGACTCTTTATTATAATTATTTTAATCCACTATCCAAGTCGTCTACCAGTAAATGCGAGGGGTAGAATATTAGAAGTGAACTGGAACAGAGCAGTCTTTTCCCTGGTGTGCTCTCACAGTCTGTTAGTCACGGGGACTTCCTGAGCCACCATTTTGTGGTTCACCATCATCATTTCTGTTAAGCTGTGAAGTCTACTTTGAACCTTTCTGTGCTTTTAGTCTCCAAAATGTCTTGTATTTCACAGTGTACTTCATACAGCATCATAAAATACTTATTAGCAACTGAGACGGCATTTTCCTGCTTGTTTTTTGTTGGTTTGTTTTTTTTTTTTACCCTAAATGATCAGTAAGTCTTTAGAGGAAAAGGAATTAGGTGGTTCTATTGCATGTGCTGGCTGTTGTTTGTGATTGATGGATAACTTACTGGCGTGCATACATATCCAGTCTTTGTGGTGCTTGATGTAGGTAGCTTAAGCTTTTATGGTTTTTTTTTTGTTGTTGTTGTTGCTGTTAAAATGTAAGTGCAATAGAAACACAGTAATTTTGAGGCAGCTGTTCTCCTGCTGAATAGAGAAATGAATACGTAACACTTAGATATTTGTACTGAGTGATTTGTATTGGGATTCTCTCTATTGGGAGAGCTGTTTGCAACACAGTGAAGCATTCAGCAACTTGATAAAGTTATTTTCAAGTTATGACTGAGAAACCACATAAGGAAGCCATTATGAGAAGCAGAGCAGGCAACAGTGATCGTGAAAATAACCTTTTTTAAAATAAAGTATTTGCAATCTTTGATTTCATATACTGAAGAAGCGTATAAGACGTGGGAAGTCAATCAGGATGGTGCTGGTTTCGCAATAAATCATTCCATTGTAAAGAGACAAATCTTCCAAGCTGCTGAGTAGTAATGAAGTCATTGCTATGTCAGTCAGATGCATGCAAAGACCAGATCATCAAAGATGAAAGCATGTGTGGATCTTTCCCTTATGAGTTGATCAAGAAAAGCTGTAATTACATAGTGGTCACTTACTATTTGGGAGGAGCTGTTAATTGCAGTGGCATCATAAAGTACTCCTGATTAGCAAGGGCTATTCCATTCTTTGTGCTGTGTTTTTTTTTAAATTCTCTAAATGGTTAACAACAGTTGTTAATGGAAAAAGAATACAGTAGTTTGATTGCATTTACTGGCTGTTGATGAGGAAATCCTTCATTATGGAGGTTTGTTGTCTTGAGAAATAAGATTGATTAGCAAAATGTCCTGCTGTTCCTGCTAGCTGACTTTCTAGGATGTTCAGTAAAGCAATTGGCATTTATGAGCATCCAAGTCCTTTGGTCCAGAAAACATTAGAGGTAATACTGAGCATTAGAAAAGTAAATGAGACAAAATCCTTCTCTTAGGAGCAGCAGCTGCTGCTATAGAAGAGGAAGTGGGGGACATCAGCCACAGGGAGGAGATCCAGTAAAACTATGTCAGATAAATATTTTGAAGAGTTTTTGATACTTAGTTGCGGTAGCGCCAATCTGGACATCTTGCACTATGTTGGTATACATTTTAAAAAAAAAAGAAACAAGTGGACATAGTCAGATGGGTGGAAAAGTATAAGTAATGAGACACTGAGGTAATCTCTGTAAAGTCTGAGAGACTAAGAGGTTGTTACAACAGAAATAATGAAAGCAGCAGTTACTGGTAGAACAGAGTTATCACACGGAGAATGGATCTAAGTATCTGGGGACAGTGTCCCAAGGGAAAAGAGGTACAGCATCATCAGGACTGGAAGGCCAGGTTGAGGGAGTTCTGGGGATGGAGCGGAATGGAGGAGATCTTATTAAAATTCCTAAGTATAATTATTAAGAAAATTTTTTTTCAAGTGGAAAATAGCTACAGTCAGTAATGGCATCAGAGGAGGGTCTGTAAAATTGAACTTGGAGCAAAGATATGCCAAGTAGTTTTCTACATACTGCTGTCTAACATATGTCTAAGCATAACAGCAGCCCCATTCACCCTGAATAAATTGTCATCCTGAGACCTGACAACAGTGAAAATGTCTGCATTGTTCAAATTGACATTCCTTCCAACTCTTGATCTGTCAGCTCTCCCATGTCATAGATGTATTTAGTCTAGGTGGCACAAAATCATAACTCACCAGAAGCCTAAACTGTTTTTGGAGTCTACTGTTCCAAGTGAAATTCCCATCAATGAAGTGTTACCCTGTAGCTCGAAACTGTATGTTGTGATTGTGAACAAATATTTCAGATACCTTTTTGGTATGCATCTTTTGACTTGTCATATTTTTAAATATGTCGGAAAAAAAATCATTTCTGCAACAGCTGACGTGATGAACAGGTAATGAGATAGGAGCATAAACACGAGCAGTTGATGTGAACAAGTTTTAGTAGGAAGTTTATTGTATGTAACAAAGCCTTTCTCTTCTAAATTAAATAAGATACAATACTTTTTTGTGTTATGCAATAGTGTTGTGAATCTGAGATCCCACTTTGTTTCTTATTATGTTTAAGAGTAACATGTTGACATTAAATTCTTTTATGTTTCTTGGACCATACTTTGTATTTACTAAATGACTGTTTATTGCTTTGCATAGAACTGTTTTGTGAGGTGCAAGCTTATAAAGACTAAAACTAAACTTTTTCAGAAACCACATCTGATCAAAGTGACATTGAAGGACGGATCAGGGCCCTGAAGGATGAACTACGGAAAAGGAAGTCTGTGGTTTACCAGCTTAAAAAGGAACAGAGAAAGAGACAGAAGGAGAGACTGAAGGCCCAGGAAGCCAGTTTGATCAAACAATTGGAGGTTAGGAAAAGTAGGAAGAAGGGCAAAGTAAAAGATTGTTCACTTTGGATAAATCATTATAGTGTGGAAGTTGTTGGCAGAATATTGTATCAACAGCGGTGAAAGACACATTGTTGTGATAGAAGTGGGACCGTGTTCTGGCTATTTTCAATAATGAACCAGAGCCTTGAGGCAAAAATGCCATTCCCTTTTAAAATGTATATCTTTAATGGGTTACAAGCAGTGTTCAGGGGGCTTATGGATGTTTGTACATATTAGTATCCTAGCTTGATTAAAGAGTGATGCTCATGCAATTGATTTTTGAAAAGTGAAGTATTAAAATTTCTAGGATTCACAACTGTAGAGCTTTAGGAAGTTAGATTACTTTACAGAGAAACCAAATGTATCCTTTATTCATTTAATAGGTTTCCATTGCTGAATTGTAGTTATGGTTTACTAGACTAACAGCTGTAACTGTTTTCCATGTGCAGTCGTACGACGAGTTTATCAAGAAGACTGAAGCAGAGTTGAGCCAAGACCTGGAGGCATCACCGACAGCTAAACCTCAGATTAAAACTCCATCCTCAGCTGCTGCTGAAAAACCTAAGATCAAGGCACCACCGCTCCATAGGTAACTGGGATTTCTTCTTCTTTTTGAGATTATTCTGAAACTGTGGTGAATGCTGTTTTAGCAGAAACCATGAGTGCAAGGAAGGTTCATAACTGCTCTTCCTTAAAGCACTGGACAGTGACCGTATCCTGTTGACCTATTTGCTGGTCTCATCAGACCCAAGACAGATAAGATGTACTGTCCCTGTAGTTGTATGCATCTCACTTTTTTGTCCTGCCTAGTCTTTCAGATCCTATTTTCAAGTTCTTTCTGAACAATAATTTCCAGTTTTAGAAGACTGTGCCAATTAGTTGTATGGATTATTGACCCATTTTTTCCCCATTTTTATCACTCATTATGCTTGCTGCACTGTGTGAGGCAAATCGTTCATCTTTGCAACTTAAATCTGGTTTAGGTCTTAGATTTTAAAAGTAGAGAATTCAACTGACTTCTGCACTTCCTATTGCATTTTTTAATGTTTCATTTTTTACAGCAGACGGTGCAATTTTATTGCATTGCAGTTAAAAAAAAAAAGTTATTTTCTTTTTCTTGACTGCAAAAAAAGGTTAGTTTGATTACTCTTCTAGAAAATTACTTTTCAGGCCTCTCTATTCCCATTCCTATTTTCTAAGGTCACAGTATGTTGACAGGCCAAACTGTTTATGTTATCATTGGTGTAGTGTTATAATTCTAGATGCTTGTATTTCCATTTTTATACATTAAAAAACAAACCCCCCCCCCCCCAAACCAAAACAAAACCAGCGCTCTCGTATAACCATGATTCATACAATTTGATTTTTCAACTTTAGGCCTGAGACAGTTAAAAGCTGGAAATCACTGTCTGAATCAGAGCGATCCAGAGCATCTTTGGAATCCATTTCAGAACATGCAGGTATGTGACTGGAAGAATCTGTGCTACAGGCAGGCAGACGCCTCTCAGGTTCTCTTCACATCTCATCTCCTCTCCACCTCTTGCAGCCAGGCCAGGCCCAGTCAGGCCCAGACGGCTGCCTGGTGGGAGGCCAGAGGGTGAGGCCTGCAAGGCCCACAAGGCTCACACCTCCCCCTCTCTGTCCTGGCTCAGTGTCGTCACCTCTTCTTTTTTTCCCCTGTTTTTCCCCTTCTTAAATACATTATCGCAGAGGCGTTATCAGGGAACATTCTGCTACCAGTGGGCTCGGCCTTGGCCAGCAGCAGGTCTGCCCTAGGCCTGGCCGAGTCCACTGAACAAAGGGGAGCAACTTCTAGCAGCTTCTTATAGAAGCTACCACAGTAGCCCCCCCTTACTAAGTAAAACCAGAACAGGCTCACTATTATATGGCATTATGAAATACTGGTACAAGGAACAGAGTCGAAAAGAAAGTGTTACAAGCCTGGAAATGAAAGAATGTTGCTCGTGTTCACAGGACATTTAGAAAGACATGTTTCCAAGGCACCAGTTTGTATCTTTTGGTGTAGAAATCTCGAGTTAATTTTGTTGCCTATGGTTTTAGTTTTCAATAAAACAATGCAAGGTATATGATCTGCTGTAATTAACTTTTTATTTTCCTTCAAGATACTGTGTCATCACGAACAGAGAGATCTGCATCTGTGCATACGAAGAAGGTGGCTGTGACAGATGTTCATGCAGAACCTTCTGGAACATCTTCCTCGATTTTAATGTCACCATTAAGGAGTTCCAGAGGAGGAGCTGGTGATTTCTTAGATAATGTACCTTCATCATCTCTTCTCAAAGACGTGGAAGATGTTAGCAAGATATCCTATGGGTCAATGAACAATGTAGTAAATGCATTCAATGATGAGGCTGCCTTCAGTCATAAATCTGAGATACAGGAAGATTTGGAATACATAAAGACTGAGCAATATGAGATTGAAGGTTCTCATGTTAAACCTTTGGAGAGTTCTGATGTCTTGTTGACATTAGATAAAGAACAGGAGAGCTCACTGGATATCCTTCCAGATAAAGTCCTCCATTCTGAAAATGAACACTCTCAGAAGGAATTCTTTGATTTGGCTGTGGAAAGTCTTCATGGTACAGAAGAAATCTTAGAACAGAGACTGGCAGATAAAGATGCTGTAACTGGCCCAAGTGTAGAAGAGTCTTCTCACAAACTGAGCAAATCAGCAGAAGAAAAAGGTTATCTGCTTTCCGAACTCTTTAGTCAAAAGGAGCCATCATACCTTGAAGACTTTGAAGGATCCTCTTCAAGAAAAAAAGCATCAGTTGAAGAAACACTTCCTGGGGAGCGTTACAAAGATGACTTTGAAGCATCTCTTCTCTCCCTTAACGGGGATGCTCGGTCACTGACAGAGCAGTCACAGCGCACACACACACAGACCAGTAGAAGCAGATCCACCAGCCTTGACAGTGATGGCGAAATCAGTGAATACCTCAGTGACAGGTCTCTCTCTCTCTCTGGCAGCACGCGTTCAGAGAGGTTGTTAGAGCTTAAGTCCCCAACAGAACTTATAAAAAATACTGAACGTAGAGATGTGGAGCGAGAACAGGCCCCTACTGAATCACCGCTGTGGGCCTCTGTTTCAGTCGCAGAAGAAACGGATGGTTTGCCAAATTTCAACATTGGTGATAGAGTACTTGTGAGTAACGTCCAGCCTGGAACATTGCGATTCAAAGGTCTGACTAAGTTTGCCAAAGGGTTTTGGGCTGGCGTGGAGTTGGATAAACCTGAAGGGAACAATAACGGAACTTATGATGGTATTAAATATTTTGATTGCAAAGAAAAGCATGGTATTTTTGCTCCTCCTCAAAAAATCTCTCACATTACAGAAAGTATTGATAGCCATTCAGACACGAATAAGGATGAAGACTCCTTCTTTGATGATAGACTGGAGAAGCAACACAAAGCTAAGCAGAGAGAGAGAGAAAGTTCCAAACCTGGCAAAGAGGGTGAAAGCCAGAGCAGAGGTACAACAGAGAACTATTCCCAGGATAAAGCTCCTTCAGACAGAACTGTTTCAGAAGCCTCAGCTGAGGAAAGCATTAATGAGGAGCTGTCTTCTAAAGAAAATAGCATGAAGGAGATTTCTGCAGCTACTGAATCACTTGCCCAAGAACAATCAGTGGTGGATTATCTGAAGCTTGCTGTGAAACAGGAGGCTGGCCTTGCTCCTCTCCTTTCTGGTGTCGTAGATGAGATTTCCACTGTTCAGTTGGATGACATCTCAGATTTTCTTTCTGAAAAACTGGAGAGGCAGAAGACACTGGGGGAAGAATGTGCTGAAAAGTTAGATGATCTCTCTCCTGGAGTTGTGGAGAAGCATGCAACTCCACTTCTGGATTTCCTGACAAAAGAAAAGAACCAGTTGGAAGCCCAGCTTAGGCTGCCGCTTAGAGAGGAAGAAAAGTCAAAAGACCAACTGGAAAAGGTCAGTTTGCTAACAGATAGTCTACTCAAAGATTTTGTGAAAGACACAGTCAATCAGTTACAGCAAATAAAGAGAGTCAAGAATGAGAAAATCCATCTCAGCAACCAGGAGCTCTGTGATGTGAAGGAGAAATCCAGTACCCCATCCCAGCAGATAGAAAAGCAGATTCCCAATGGACTGAATAACTTTTTTCTAAGTTCTGATTTGGAAGATGAAAGAGAAGAACTGTCCTCTCCAGACATGTGTCCCAGACCAGTGAGTAACAGACATCTTGTGCTGATTTTGAGAGTCTGTTGTTGCTTTGGCTGATGATGATTGAATCAGAGGAATGCTGTGTGGCACCAGTTTGTTTTCTCCCAAGTTCTGTTTGGTGATGTGGAGATTGTCTGTATGTACGCGTGTTACATGTGTGTTCTTGTGTATCCTGGTTCACAGTTCATTTTGGTAGCCCTACATGCTGAAAGACATGTTCTGGCACATGAAAGTGAAAAATAATACATTTAGGTTTCATTCTGCTTATGTGTTCAATTTGTATTTAATCCTTACCCTCATTTTTTTATTCTAAAAAAAATGGCAAAATACTGTAAACTTACCTCTGTCTATTCTTAATATGAAATAATCATCCTCAAGCATAATTAGTTGCTGACAAGGCCATTAAGGTGTCGGCGCTCTATCCGTTGAACTAATATATAATGAGAACTGGAAGTTCAGGCTTCCTCAGAACAATCACTAATGCTACAAATACAGGACTTAGCCTTTCTGCTGAAGATCCCAGTAAACCTGTCTGCTTTGCCATTGATCTCAATATATTATCATCACAGAAAGCCCATTTCACCAGTGCGAGCACCGCTCAGTCACTAAAACAGCCATCACCTGCTAAAAGCTTTTAAGCTGTTGATTTAGATCTGAGGCTTGGTAAGCGGAAAGTTGTACGTCATAGAATCATGGAGTGGTTAGGGTTGAGAGGGACCTTCAAAGGTAATTTAGTCCAGCAAGAAGCAGGGATGTCTTTGACTAGATCAGAGCCTCATCCAACCTGGCCTTGAATGTTTCCAGGGATGGGGCATCCACCACCTCTCTGGGCAATCTGTGCCAGTGTTCTACATCAATTTATCAGTTTTTAAACCATTCAGCCTTTCATGAACAGTTAAACGTCAGGACAGGCAGTGGGCAGGACACACAATCTTTTAAGCTCTAGAGTGGTAGAAAGCCCAGATATTTTAATCAAAACATTTCTAATTTTACTGTGGGCTATTTATTATTTTTTCTGAGTATTTATGCATATATTCCAAATTACATTAGGAGAGCGTTTAAAAACGTAAGTTGAGTTAGACTATAGTGTGACACCACTTCTACATTTACTATGTGGCTCTTAATTCACAGGAGAGTCCAGTGTTTGGTGCCAGTGGTCAGGAAGAGCTCGCCAAGAGACTGGCAGAGCTGGAGCTCAATCGGGAGTTTCCGAGTGTGCTGGGAGATGATCAGGACTGGTTTGATGAGGACTATGGCCTGAGTTCCCATAAGGTCCATCAGAAGCAAGCTGAGGAACCAGCAGTGCTGCCCAAGGCAGAACCGCAGACAGTCCCAACAAAGCCATGCGAGGAACCTTTGGCGGTCCCTCATACTGCGGTGGAGGTGGAAGGTATGGTGCACGCAGCGGCTGAGGAGCTCTGGAAACTGAAAGAGCTGGGTCATGATCTTCAGAGTTTCAGCCTTCATACAGATCTTAATAGTACCCTCAAAGAGCAGGACATGGACACGATAAACAAGCAGGTTTATAAAAAGGTACAATCTTTAGGCATTTTGTTCTTGTCCTTTGAATGTTTGGCATGAGCAACGAAAGTTTTTAACTTCAACTTCTTTCTTTGCTAAGGTGGTATTTGATTTAACAAGAGAGATCTTTGGGGAAATCTTTGCTGAGGATCCTAATCTAAATCAGCCCATTTGGATGAAACCATGTAGGATTGCATCTGCTTACTTTCGCCGAGTAAAAGATCCAAATGATCTGGATGAAGTCAAGGTAGGAAGAAATCTTTGTCATGCAGGAAAAGTGAGATTAAAAATATTCTACTGGCACTTGCCTGAGTGTTAAAAGATCGTAACAGGTTTGTCCAGTAAGAGATGAGTTGAGGAGAGAAATGAGATTAACAAATCTGAAAGAGACTGTCAAAATGGTCCTTTTTTACTCAACAGATTTGCCTCCCTGTCCATTTGGTTGCTTTTAAACCTTAGTTCTCTGTGCAGAACTGCCAGGATGACCTTGATTTTGTAAAGTTGGTATGCTGACGGACTGCTGCTTTAGCAGATTTCAGTGTAACTCTGTATGGGTGTATTGGCATGGATCCAATGGTAGGGTTGGGCCAAATGGGATGAGCTGGATTTTTTTACTCAGACACCCCTGTGCCAGCCTCACTGATGACAAGTGGGAGTTGCCCAGAGGGACCCAAAATTTGATTGATGAGGGCATTGTTGTATTTGGCAAGCCAGAGGAGGTCTCCTGTTATTGGTGGTAGTGCTTAAGGAAGGACAAAACCCCCAAAAGCTAGAGCCTGACTGGACCTAAGTGAAACTTGCAGACCTGGAAAAAAAAACTGTCTCACTGAAAGTGCTCAACAAAGAACCTTCCTTACAGCTCATCAGGACACAAATGAAGACTTCCACCTGTACTGTTCCTTCTGAAATTGGGAGTGGGGAGGGAGATGTTGACTATATTTTGATTACCCTGCTGAAGATACAGCAGGTTAACTGTCTAGAAAAGTCAGAAATACTATCTAGATCACTCTGTTAGTTGGGAAGATTTTGAAAAGCCTGCAGCAAGGGAGAGCCGGGGCACATGACAAGGACACCAAATTCCCACCTTGCTTTTCTTTAATATTCTCCCGGAAAAAGTATTGTCATAATCTCCCGTTTGCTGTACTTTTTAATTGAAAGCTTCTGTTCACAAGGTTGTTACAGCAGTGGATGTCACTTTTTTTTCCCCATCACTTCTGGGTTTAATAATTGTTCTGCCTCAAAGACTTTCACTGTAACTTTCTTGCATACCCAGTATGACTCTTAGCTAAACGCAAAGCTGCTATGCGTTCTGTAATATGACTTTTTAGGGTAGGTACTTTGTGCATACAGTTAATTTCTTGGCTCAAATGTGACAAATCTCACCTTTACTGTTCTGCAGAGTTTCATTGCAGCTGAAGTACTGAAGTTGTTCAGCCTGAGGAAGGAGCCTAATCACAAAACAGACTGGCAGAAGATGATGAAATTTGGGCGGAAGAAACGAGACCGAGTGGATCATATACTGGTCAGTGGATGAAAATAAGCAATCATGTCAGATACTGTCCACCGGATTGAAGTGTTGACATAAGATTGTATTTTTCAGTATTCGGTCATACTGTTTAAAGAATACAAAATGTACATGAGGTCTTGATAGAAGGAGTTTAATTTTAGAGAGCACCATATTGACAGAAACAGAAGTCTGGTGCCAGTGAAGTAAGGTGACTTGAGTGAATTCTGTGTTCATGACTACTGATGTGACTGGATATAAATTTGCCCACTCCCAAAACTTTAAAGAATGAATTTACACAAGGAAACATTGAAATATTTGACTGAAATGAGACTAAACTTTTTCTTTGGGAAGGGAATATGTTTTTCCTCTTACTTTAATTTTAAATGTTTGTATTTTGAAGTAATATTGTTTAACTGGAGATAGTGATACTGAGAACTTAGAATCGCACAGTAGCTAGGGTTAGAAGGGACCTTTAAAGGTCATTGTAACTGGTTCGTAAGATTCCTATGCACAAAGTTCACCCAGCATATGATATTTAAAAGCACAACAGTATTTATTGCTCTCTTATAGCCTTGCATAAGCAGTTAGTAGCATAAGCAGTTACAGTTCCTAGCATAAGCAGTTACCAGCGTATTGTTTTCCCTTTATGAGAGTCTTACCAACCCGACCACGCCGGAGACACCACCGAGCAGGAGGATGATTATCCGCGGGGTCAGAGCAGAGAAGGGAGGTAGGCGCAGCACCTTCAGGGCATCCAATTGTTCGTAGAATGTGCTCTGTGTCCTTTTTCTCCTCCTCTGCTCTGGGCTGCTCTGTTCATACCCTCAGCAGATTCAGTGGAAGAATACTGACCAGGTGTTGGTGCACGCGTGGCCAGCACATGCAGCAAGGCCTGCCACGTATGTGCCCTGCTGGCTAACAGCGGTTCCTGGATGGTAACAACATACTGCTCAGTAGCAACCCTCCTAGCTCCCCTCTCCGAGATAACAACCCTCCTAGCTCCCCTCTCCAAGGTCACGTTTTCACAGCTGTGTGCAGCTTGTAATTTCCCACAGTGACCCTACACAGACCATCACTGAGATCCCTCACACAGTCATCTGGTCCAACCCCCCTGCAAGGAGCAGGGACATCTCCAACCAGATCAGATTGCTCAGACCAGAACTTAATAGACCAGATCTGCAATCTTTCTGTTGAATCTGGTTAGCAAAGTTGTTGGGTCAGAACAGTGAAGACTTTGAAGAGACTGCATGGGGCATGATAATCTCTAGTACGAGGTAGCCGGTCTGCCAGATAGTACCCACAGCTAAGCATTCCCTCAAAGCTAAGCAACGAGCCGGAATCCTGCTCCTGTAGTACTTTTCATGGAGTAGTGAACGAGGCTGCCACTGGGGCAGAGGCAGTTCAGTGTTAGAACTGTGCAGGACAGAGAAGGTCTGGCTGTGTACTAGTTTTTGAAAGTTACATGTTGGCTTGTATGGCAGGATGATTAACATCTTTATTGGCTATAATGATAGTGAAGGTTCTGCTTGGGAATATGAGTCGTCATTAACACCGTGCTTCACTTAATTATACCTGAAATTGATTCCATGCACACGCACGTATAAGTAACTTCAAGTCATGGGTTGTGTGGTCTTTTAATTGCGCATCAGTGGAAGGCTTCCAACACAGGCTTTTTTCCAGGTGTTTAATTTTACTTGAATGTAAATAGAATATGTATGTTTAGGACCTGCATACGCTTGATTCTGGGATACATTCAATTCTGGGATATGGAAGCTGTTAAAGCATGCACAAAACAGTCTTAGGTTTAGATCCCTGAGAGAACTAATAGAGAACATACAGGCAATTATTATGCCTGTGTACCGGTTTCCTAATTTCTTTGAACCATACCTGGAAAGATTCCCAATTGGAATTTTTTTTTTTTCTAGTTGAAGGCACCTGAAGTGCTTTAGGTGGACTAAGTTCGATGTTCAGACAGTCTGGTCTGCGATTTACATGCAGACCCAGACATCAAAGATTAATGGGCCTCTGACAAGTTTGGCTTAATAAGGAATATGTTTAATTTTATTTTGTTCTCACAAGAATATGGTAATAAAATTTTAGTTGAAGACTGGGAGTAATTCTGTGAAGATTGCAGCAAGCCATGCTTTAGAAATAAGGCTGTCTCAGTGGCATTGCTAACAAATTTATACTGTAATGTGAGACACTAACAGAGAAACTTCTAACTGAAAAGTTAAGGAGATAGTGTTCAATTTCTCTTACCTTATTTTATTAAAATCTCTCTAAAACATGAAATATATGAATAGCTTTCTCTGTCTCCTAGTCAGCCTCCAACTTGTGTTTAAGGTTATGGCTTCCGTGATAACGCAAATCCAAGGTCATACGTGGATAGACAGGTTTGTGCAAGATCTTTCCACTAGTAACTCACAGTGTGGCCCTAAACTAGACAGTCAGTTTTGGACTCTTCCAAATTTTATTTAAAGTATATTCAAGTAGTAGAACACAGCTATTTCCTGAAAGAGAAATCAAGACTTTTTTGGTAGATGTGAGTGCTTTAGAAATCATAATGAAAACTGCTTTGTTCAAATTTTTGAGAAGATTTAGCCAATATACACCTCTTGCAATGTGCAGGGGATGTCATGTGAGTATGTATATGAGCTGGTTGATTCTCCACATTCTTTTCCTCCTTATAAAGACAAAGACTGTTAAAATAAAACACGATCTTTTTAAGGCAGAGGTAAGGCTTCTGTTATTTGCATTTAAACATTAAGCACAGGTCATTCCCAGTTTCTTTGTTTTCCCTTCAAGTAAAACTAACTTTCAAATGAGGTTTCTATTGAGACAACTATGTGTTTTTAGTGACTTTGATGAGAGGATTGAACACCTCTGACCCAGGAGCTAGGTATGACTAGGATAGGGTTTTGATACAGAGGAGGGGGAGTCTGCTGTATACCTCCTTCTCCGGCATATTAATGATGACTGTCAAATAGAGACATCATCTGCCTGGACGGTTGAGTGGCTCTAAAACCAGGAGCCATGGCTGTTTGCTGAATTTCCTTTCGTTTCTTCTGAAGGCATAGAGCAAGTGCCAGGCTATTCTGCCCAGCTTAATATCTCCCTGATGATCCCTGGATGTGTCTTTCTGGGTTTATCATACTAAACCAAATCCCAAGTGGTCCTTTTCTCCACGAAAGGTTCAGCCCTGCGGGGAAGGGGGCACAGCAGTAGAAGCAGCCTGCGCTTGTGCTGGCGCTCTCTGTGATGCGGGATCCTGTGGGTGACTGCAGTCAGCCATCACACCCACTGGAAATTAAGGGGAGAACAGGATGGCTTAGTCCTTCACCTTCTTGATCTGCCTTGCTCTTTGCTATTTCCAATAGTCACTGCATCTTTAGTTGCATTTTTCACTCATCTGCTCTTTTGCAGCATTGACACCAACATAGTTAGCCATTTTTTTCTGCAGGTGACAAAAACTCCACCCTTCTGTTCTCCCTTTTTTGCAGAACTGTTAATTTTGATCAGGCATCTCTGTTCTCAGAAAGCATTTCTAATGGGATTTCTTAGGAGAGTTGTCTGGTCTGCTGGGTAGTTGCTCCAGTTGTTAACAATTACAGCAAATCTTAGCTTTCAGTAAACAAGTAGAGGAGGTTCACATTTATGAAAAGCTACTTTGTTTAAAACGAAGTTAAAGGAATGTTTAGGTGTTTGCTTTCTTCTTCTCATGTCCTTTTGTGTTGCCACCTTTACCACATGTATGCTGTCTGTGCTTTGTGGGAGAATCTCCAACGTACATCAGGGCTGCCTACACCTTTCAGAACCTCTTTTTAAACTACAGCAAAACTCCTCACATCTCCTTATTTAGGTTCAGGTGCTAACAATAGACTGTTTTCACTATTTTTTTTTTTTTTCCCCACTGGTGTCTTGAGCCAGAACTCCCTGTGCTGATCTGTTTGCACAAACTGTGCCACTGCTTTCCCTGCCACACCCCCTTCCCTTCTATCTGGAGCTTGAGAAAGCGGAGCTCGCGTGATACTGCCAAACCTACGTGGTTAGCTTTCGCACCTGAGAAGCCTGCCAAGAGGGTGCTGAAAAGCACTTGATCTTATGACCTGCTGACTTACCAACTAGAATGTTTCTCACCATGCAGTTTTGAACTCCGCAACAAAGCAAAGCTGTTCCTATCGAGCTGACTTAATTGAAAGCCCACTTTCTGTGGCACCTGAGATCTAAACCCCCAAGGGGAGTGCAACAATAAGAAGAGAATCGAAGCCTGCTCGTATGCACGGTCGTGCATCTTAAGATTTCGAGGCACTCTGAGAGTAAAGGGGTGTGAGAATGTACCTGCCTGCCTTCATCCTATGGGCATTCTTCCAAAGCAGTAGTTTATTTCTGGATTTTTGTACTTTTCAGTCTCCAAGTGGTCTAGTTGCTGCTTAAATGTAGTTTATTTGTCAGATATTAATGTTTTTGAATAGGAACCTCCAGAAATTGAATCCTACTAATTTACTTTTTAAAGTTTCCTTCAGATTATATTCTTTTAAGTGTTGTTTTTTGTGTGGCATTTATTCGATGGCCAGCAGGATCATGCTGCCTCATTTCTTGATTTTTCTTTTGTGTGCATGTTCCCTTCTTTCTTTGAGTGTTTAAAAAAATACAAAGCACGCAAAAGCCATACTACACAGCCTTGTGCATTGTGTCACTATTTATCTTTTCCTGTAGAAAATTAATGGAATTCAGTTTCATTAAAAATGTTATTTTCCTCACTTTGCCCAAATGCAGTTTCCCTCTGGTACATCGCTTACTTGCTGCTATCAAAAGTGTGAAGTTTTACTTTTGTCATGAGGATGCACAAGAACTTAAATGCTGTGCATCTACTGAAGACAATGCAAAGCCCACTTCCATGAAAGCCACAGCAGTTGGCAAATATAAGCGAACTATCTCCATTACTTAGAAGCCATTTGTAATAATATGACAAATGGGTCAAACATTTCCCAGACAAAGCAGTCGCAACCGCCTTGGCTCAGCAGTCTGCAGCTAGGGCAGCACAGCAGTTTCCGCACATGTTCTGAATACAATATAAGTAAGACTTGCCTGCAGCTGCAAATTGCACATTCTCTTAGTTTTCCAAAAGTATGCTCGAGGACGTCCTCCTAATGCCAAAGGAAATTGTGCACTCTGTCTCTGAGAAAAAGGGGAATGATAGAGGCAAGTGAAAATTAATCACTGATACTGTTTTTCTTTCTGGATCTTTCTGTAGCTATTTCACATCCAGCCTTTTTCTGCCTGGATCAAGCTACCTTGTCCTCTCCCATTTCATTGTGTTTCTTTATCGTATGAATATTTTTTTTTTTTTTTGTTGTTGTTGAGTTTTTTTGTTTTGTTTCAGTTTGGTTTTTTTCCCATTCTCGAGTACAGTAAAGGAACTGCCCCATTACATTGTTGCGGATGAGAGAGAATAAGCAGCAGCTTAGTGTGGATCTGGATATCTGGATATTGGGGTTTGTTTAAGGGCCAGTGAGATCAGAGCTTTTAACCAGCTTGATTATTTTACTCACTTGCTGCCCCCCAAACCCCTAGTTACGTTCACTACATCTCGGCTTTGCTTTCCAGCAGTGAGGTTGCTTCTGGCCTGGGAAGGTCAGGCAGAAAACAGCATCAGTTGATGCTGTGCAACTGGTTTCCAGTCTCAGATGTCATAAGTCAAGGTCCCTGGTGTCCTCTGGGATTTGTCTCCACCCACCTTCTTCATCTCTAGGATCTTCCCCCATTTCCAGGATCTTTCCTTTAGCAAAGATCTTCACCTTCTGCCTTCTGGGCCCCTGTCTTCTTTCCTGGATCACTTCTCCTTTTTGGGAACCCTTCTTTTTGGCATCACCTCTTCTTTTCGTGACCCGTGTCTCTTGCTTTTCCTCATCTGAATAGTCTGTGATGCAGACACGCAATACATGATCAGCCTCCAAATTGGTGCTTCTATTTTATGCCTCTCTATTGATGGGAGGACTTGAGACATGCTGCTGCTGTTTAGTTGAGGGTTTGTCAAAATTTAAAACCAGCACGTACCAATTCCAGGCAGCAAGCTGCTTCTTGAGAGAGAGTTCAGAAGTCTGTTCCAGACATTCACCCCCACACAAACTTAACCCAATTATCTGCTGCTTGTTAGCATTCAATTTAAATTATTTTTCACCTACAACACTCATTCAAAGTTTGATTGCCAATATTGTTGCTTCTTCCTTATTAGTAAGAAGCATAATGAAACCATTAACACCTCATCTTTGACAGCAGTATGGGAAAGGAGGGCGGTGCTGAAGAGGAGTGCTCACTGTGGTAGTGCAGAGATTTGTAAGCACATGCATGACTCCTCCAAAGCTGTTTGCAGGATGAGATCCCTGCCCCTCTCCTCTTAAGGGAGGAAGAGAGGAGCTGTCAGACTGAAACCCTGTGTATAACTGAAACCTTATGAATGACTACAAACCCTGAAGCAGCGCCGGTTCCCTGGGGTCCCTATAGCAGCCTGTTCTTTGGCTTCACACTGTATTTGGGTTATTGAATCATCATTGTGCTACAGCAGCTGTCACCTTCAAGATGGACAAGTTTCTGGGCAGTTCACCTTCAGGAAAAAGAGGGAGAGAGGGTGTTGGGTCTATAGCACTTGTACTCTCTTTAGATAACAACACTATTACATATTGGTACTGGATTAGTGGATTTTTGGTATGTTTTAACCTTATTTTGGCATTGTCTAGGTCTCTGGCCCACTTGTCTAAGTGGACAGTGGAAATGTATTTTGAATTCGGAGTGCAGGATTTATGGTCAGAGGAGCTTTGTGCTGAAGCTGAGCAGAGAGAGAGGGGGTTTTTTTTGTCATTTTAAATATGAGTGATGTTTGCACTCACTCTTTTCTCAGAAGTTGGAGCTTTGCTAGGCCATATCTGTAATACTGAAATGGTCACTAAGACAAATTTTTAATAAGTTTAATTGGAGATATCCAGTTTGGAGAGACTCTTGGTAAGACTTCATTTGCTGAACTAAATTATATATTTCTGTCTGTTGCTAAAACGCTTACTTGCCAGTAACCAGTAAAACAGGATTTTGCTTGTCAACAATTCAGGAATAGAAGGAAATAAATACTCTTTGAGTTACTGTTTCAGCTGTAATGGTAATATTACAAATTCCATTTGTAATAATGCTCTTAAATCCAACAAAGCATGGAGTATTCTGTGCAAATAAGTTGTAATACTATCGTACAACACATGTCAACATTTTGTCTTCCTATACAGAAGAATTGGAAAAGATAGTTATTTTCTTCAGGTTTTCTAATTCTTATTCAAATAAACTGAATGGCAGTAAAGTCTTTTTCTCCGTCTCCTGTTCAAGGCTTTTGAATGATTTCTTACCAGCTTAAGCTGTGTGGAATCAGCTTCTTGCAAATATGCAATTAGGGACTTTTTTAATAGAGCTTCTGCTGTTGGCCAAGAATATCCCATTAGCTGAGTTCTTTCAAGCGAAAAACTTGTGCAGGAATATGAAATCCTTTAAAACTGAGTCAAAGGTAGAAAACATTCATACAGTGAAATAGCCTGGTTCAAATAGATCTGTGTTAATTTTGCAATTCCAAGTGTTTCCTGTAATCTCTTACAAAGACAGATATGTTGTTGGCAGATGCACACTGTTTTGGACTCTTTCTGGAACTTTGTAGAGGATATTGCCCTAAAGCAACAGAATTGTAATGTTTGTTTTGCCTTTTCCTTTCTACCCTCCAAGGTGCAGGAACTTCACGAGGAAGAAGCACAGTGGGTGAACTACGACGAGGATGAACTGTGTGTAAAGATGCAGTTGGCAGACGGGATCTTCGAGGCCTTAATCAGAGACACTGTTGATGTACTGAACCAGATAAATGAGAAACAGCAGAGATTGCTGCTTGTCTGACAGTGCTGAAAATAATATTACAGCTGCGTAACCACTGAGTCACGGGCCTTTCTGACTCCTGATGTGCTCTCCATCCTGCAGGCGCTGCTACTGGACCTCCACGCGTGGGGTTTAAAGGCAGTTCAGATGTGATTAAAGGAACCTGAATTTGCATCCACTGCCACTAGAGACCTCGCACCGGATTTATTGTTTGGAACAAGCTGATCCCTCACTCAAGGTTGTATTGTGGAGTGCTCAAGACTGTTCATGTGCCAGTGCAGTTCTGCCACATAACTGTCGGCAGCTGTCTGGAGCCCCAGCCTGGGGTTTGACATGTTCAGCTTGTGCTCTGAGAGGGTTGAGTTCAGTTGGGATATCGGCTGCTTTGCTGGAGCGGCCGTCAGCCACCAGTACTTGACTTGTCTTTAGAAATGTGAGTAATTTGGGGAAGAAACAATTTGGTCAGGTTTTAGTCATAAATGGAGACTTAACCATACTGAACAGTGTTACAGTCTTAACACCTCTTCTCCTGCAGCCCTAACAATGTGCATGAGTTTCTTCTGCTCCAGAGCCCATTTAATTCACTTCTCTCTGGAGTTTGTTTTCATTTTTCTTCTGTGATGTGGTACCGAGTATGGTGCCAGGCAGTCCAGGGAAATTAGATAACATTGCTTTGTGCATTCAAGTAAAGAATTCTTGCTGCTCTTCCTATGTAACTTGCTTCAGTCCCAAAGTGGAGCAAGGTAAGGGCCGCCTAATGTCAAGCATGAAAGATGAGCCCATGGACAACTTTCCTCCTACCGTGTAGCACTTCTCTTCCTGGAGCATCAGCTGCTCTCAGATAACGGATACTCAGGATTTTCTCAGGCAAGAGACGCGCAGGAGTGGAAAACATTTTGTCACAAAAAATTGGCCTTCAATCCCTCTGCTTTGTCCCTTTCTGTCGCCTAATAAATCGGAGCAGCCGTTACTTGAACAATTTAGAGAACAGAGTGTATTCACCAAAGAAAGCAGTGTCCAGTGCTTGACTGTCTGCATGTTCTGTGCTTGTGGGTTTTTTATTTATTTTCAGATAAGTTATTAAGTGGGTTATAGGAGAGTGTCCTGTGCAGTTGGCTGCACTGTCTTATGTTTTGAGACAGATGAACTTGAGGAAGCATCTTTTCTGGAAACTTCCAGAGCCCCGTATTCTTCACGCAAAACCTCCAGCTTCTTGAGACAGATAGGAGGAGGAGGGGAGGTAAGAAGAAGAAAACCTCAGTGACCAGGGGTGGGAAGCAAAGGCAGGACTAGGAGTGGAGCTTCACCCCACCTGGTTCAGAGACAATGGAGAATTGAGGGGACTGAGCTGAAAAACGATGTGAAACTTCCCTGCTCTGTCTGTTTCCTTCCTTTCCCAGAACTTCTAGGCCATGGGCAGCTGTTAAGTGGTTGATTCGGTGCTGGATTCAACTGTAGTGTCCTTCTGCTGTGTCCTCCTTCCTAACCTGTCCCTCCCATTCGTGTGTTTTTCTTGGAGGAACACAGAAAATCTGGGGTTGAACGTCGATGCCTTAATAGTGGATGTCCCTGTTTGCTAACCTGGGACAAGACCCAGAGGAAAGTCAGATTCTCCAGACACACTGGAGTGAAGAAAGACACTCTGAAGCCCTCAGAGGTGCCCCAAAGATGCCACAGCCCATGATAAGCGTGGCAGGGAGATCTCTACCATTTGTTTCATCTGCCTGGTTCTTGGGCTTCCTGCTATGCATACCTCTGCTATTGCTCCATTTTGTTTTCTTTTCCACCTTTTTTTTTTTTAAAAACTATCATTGGAATATTTGCGTTTTGCACAATGACACACAGCTGGTAATTCTTCAGGGACAGCACTGGGAAATGTTGGATTTGTCGGAGGTCCATGCAAATTCTCAGATGTAATATTGCCAGCACCTCACATGTGGGTTAATGGTGAGCCATATGCATGCGAGCTTAACGAGTGGAAGAACAAGCAGGGGGTTGTGGTGTACAGGAACACCTCCAACGGGCATATATGCATGTCTTTCCGGCAGTAGTGGCCCTCTAGCTGGCTGGAAGTCAGGTGGTCTTGGTGGAGCATTGTTCAGCTTTTTTTCCTAAGTGATTCACTTGTCTACATAAAACGTCATGATGCTGAACCATGAAACCCTTGAATGCTTAAGACAGAAGCAAACTAAAGCTGCTGCATTTAACCATCATGGTGTCACTGATTGGTGTCACTGCCTCAGATTCCCTTTTCTGGGTGTAGCTTCTTCAACAGGGAGGATTGTTATTTTTGTAGGTAGCAATTACGGAAAGAAGGCAGAAACCTGCAGCGTAGGTTTGTGGCTGGAGTATCAGAAAAACAAAGTTAGTTTCTGTTCTGCAGATACTGTGGCCGGCGTTGAGAAGGTTGCCCTGCGTTCCCTAGGCTTTTCAACTCTTCTGCAGGGCTGGCCTGGCTTTTCTGGTCTGTCCGCCAGCAGGAAGAAGGTTGTACAGTTGGTCTGCCAAGGTACTGGGGACCATTGAAGATCATATGCCCATTGTCTTGCTGGCTTGGATAGCACTAGTTTAGTACCCTCAAGAGAAGTAGTAACTATTTTGACAGCTGTTTGGGCAGAGGGAAACTGTACCTAAGTAATGGCTTTATTCCTTTGCAAACATCACCATTTGTTTCTGGTAGCAATCCTTGCTAGGAGCAACCCTAAAAAGACTTGAACGTACGTGAATTATCTTCTCAATACCTCAAGTGTGTTGAGTTGCTTTGAGTTGAGTATATACACAAGACCCTTGAGTGTGTTGACTACTTGTGGACTGATGATTACCATGATGAAGCAATGGTCTGTCTGGGTTGAGGCTGCTAACGAGGAGGTATTGAGGAAGCCTGGAGTCTCACAGAGCCTGAGTTCTCTATTCCTTTCCTTTCCCCAACCTTCCCATTGTAAGAACAAGATGGTGTTTCTGGGTCCTGGTTATCTTGGTGCATCCACGTTAGAAGATTCAAGGCTGAGACATTTTTCTGAGACCCGTAAGCCATTTGGGGCAGTGGCTGTCATCACTGGGGAGATGTGGTTCCCTCTTCAGAAGGATCTCTGTGCCAGGTGGGAAAGCCCAGGCTTGTGAGGAGAAGGAGCGCGAGTACCTCTCTCACAGCAGGATGCTCCCTGAGCCGAGCTGTGGAATATCAGTACCTGCCTTTTCAGAAAAGGCTTGTTGCTCACAAGGTGGAACAAGGGATTGAAAAATCCCGTTTTGTTCACTTTCCTTTCTTGAAAAAGTGGCCTTAGCTTTTTGCAATACTTGAATAAGTGTGTACCTGCAGAAGATCTTCAGTAGCACAGTGATAGAGACTTTTTAAGTGACTATTCTGCGAGGAACTGCGTGCAGTTCTGACTTTCATATCCCTTTGCTACCTTAAGAATATTAGGAAAATAAAGTACTTTTCAGCAGAGAAACAGTTGAATCCTATAAGGTATTTAGTGCATCTGAAGTGTTTACAAATCAACTAAAATGGAGAAGAGCAAACTATTGAACTTATTTGTAATTTAAATGTTAAGTGCAAAAATATATACAGATGAAAGAGGAATACTGTAATTAACTTGCGTTTACTAGTTTTTTCCTTGACTTTGCAGAGCCTTTTGATATACACTTGCAAAGCCGCCTTTTGGGAGTCTCCATCTCCCTGTGTTCTGTGTTGTGGAGATGCTGAAAAGAAACCCGTTTACTGTGTATGTGTAAATAACCTGGTAACTTGGTTTTTGGGCCAGTTTCAGCTGATGTTCACATCCAGAGCAGCTTTGCACAGTAGACAGACCCAAGGATGTGGAGGGTTTTTTTGTTTTGTTTTGTAATTAAGAACTGTAAAATAACCAGGGTGGTCCCTGTGTACACCAGTGTAAATATCTTTGGTAACTGAAATGTACTTTAAGAGAACAAATTCTGTAAATAAACTGATTTATAAATTAATCTTGTTTCCTGGTTCTTTATAAAATGGAGCTTTATAATTACCCAAGTGGTAGCTAATTCTGAAGGTGTCCTGGAGATTCGTCCCTTGTATGTTCCTCTTTCTGTTTGATGCTGTACTTGGGATGCCAATCACGGGCCACAAAATCCCATTAGATTTCCCTTAATTATAATCATAACATTATTAGAATTTCCTTATTGTTAAAGCCAACTGTTGATACAAGCAAGACCAGAAAATAGCATTGTGTGATCATTGCAGCAGTGCACTGCATGATCTGAGGGAGAAAAATTACTCTTGCACATTTTTATTTCATATGAGTTTTTAAAACCTATGGTTTAAAACATATGAGGTGGAGGGGGGGGAGGGGGAAGCTATTTTTATGCTAAGCAACTGTCTTGGAATTAAATCCTTCAGAGCCTCAGCCTTGTTTCTGATCGCTCAATTAGGCTCCTAAATTGTTACGGCTGCTGTTACCAGCACTGATCCCTTCTTCACTGAGGTGACAAACATTGTTCCCTGGAAACTTTATTTATTCATAAATCTTTGCTGTTTCCTTTTTTTTTTTTTTTTTTTTTTTTTTTTTTCTAGAAAGAGAATCAACCTGACTTTAACATGTGAAAGGTCCCGGAGCTCTGAAAGAGGACAGCTGGACAGTCGCAGTGCCAAACCACAGGTGTGTGGGCACGTGGCAAACAAGTGGCAGCATGGAGTGTGTAAGTTTATCGAGCCTCCTCAGTGCCTGCAGCTGCTGCTGCTCCTGTACCTCTGCTGTGTTTTGGTGCCATTTATTACCATACAGCCCAGCAGAAAGGGCTGTGCTTGCTATTTACTACAGATGTCTACAGAACCCAGCGTTGGTCTTTCCAGCTCGGAGGATGCTGTGTGGCAGTCTGCTCTTCTCTGGGATAGGTGTATGCATCAAATCGAGGGGGACCTGTGTGAACAAAACCATTGCAAGGGCTTTGCACTGTGCTGGGCAGTTGTCTGCTCTTTGCTTTTCCCTAGCAGAGGTACCTCATCCTGGAGGAAGACTTGCTTCACTCAGACTTTCATTTTCAAAGTCGCTTTGCTGCAGTGCCACAGTGCCAGTGTGCGATAGGAGCAGTCCTCAGCGGAGCGTGCCGGGAACACCGTCTGCAGCCCTCAGACAGACAGAGAAGCACATCGCAGCCCTCTGAGCTCGGAGGGTTGAACTGGCGGCCAAAGCGCGGCGGTTGGTCATTTGGTGTCCAAAGGGCTGAGACAAATTGGTGCTGCAGCCTCCGTGCTCTCATTACCAAGCAGCAGGAGAGCGTCCGTGTTGCTGTTTTCCTCGCCTTGCAGCTGTTTTTGCTCCACAAGTCTTGTATTTTCAGACAGTGATCTACTTGCAGCTGTCAGCATCCATCCCTGGAAGTGGCTTAGAGTGCATTTAACGTTAAAAAAAAAAAAAAAAAAAAATTGATCTGTGCTTCTCTGGCTAAAGAACTGGCTTCACTTTAAAACAGCTCGAGCGATGGGAACGCTGCCACAGCGCTCTGGAGAGTGACACAGCAAACTGCTGCATTGCTACTGCTGTCCTTGTCCAGGATGCCCAGTAATCAGCTTGATGAAGGCTCCAGTTTCCTCATTTGCAAGTCTACGTTGCTTCACTTTGGCACTGACTTTCTACAGTGGCGTTTGTGCAACTCTTCCCAGAACCCTTGGAGCGCAGTTGCCTTCGACAGCCGTTTCACCCGTGACCCTGGTGAAACTCCTGGGTTGGGCAACGGCAGGCAACCGCCTTCCCAACAGCACACTGGATTGAGTGGAATTGTTTTGGTGCCTCCCTTCCCGGGTGCTATCCACTCCCAAGTGCCTCCCTGGCGAGGGTGATGCCAGCTGCAGCCATCCCATGTCCTAAAATGTCTGGCAGAACGCTGGAGCGCTTGAAATGTTGACTCTGCTCCAGACATCACTGCGCCCTGCCCCAGCACAAGGGCTTCTGCAATGTCCAGGCTCTCGTTAACACAGCCCTCAGAAGAAAAGGAGCTGGTGGGGAGCTGCTGACCACCAGCAGCTCTCTTCAGCAGGCAGGAAGGAGAGGAGGGGGGCTGCCCGGCCGCTGGCACCCAGCCTGGAGCACAGGCTGTTGGCGGACAGGAATGCAGATGAGATGTAATGGAGTGTGAAAGCACAGGGCAATCTCCGGGTCCTGGCGGGAGGGAAAGGCACCCTGCGAGGTCAGGAAAGTGGAGCAAACAAACCCCGTAGTTGCAGCTCTGCACCTTCCTGCCTCTTCCTCAGTAACATCTGGCAGAAATTTAGGGAAAAGGAGGAGAATAGAGCTGTCAAGGGGCAGCAGCTCCATTTGGGAGGGTGAGGGTTGGCAGGGTCAGGGCATAGGGGCAACATTTAGGGCAAAGATACCTTATTTTGCCTGACAAGCTGACAAGCGTGCTGTGTAAGGATGGTCTGGAGCAGGTCTGGTTGGTTCCTGCTCTGAATGTTCCTCTTGGCTCTAGTTTTCCTGCTGTGTCCCTTGGGCTGCTTTCCTTCCCTGATGTTGGTTTCAGGTGGCTTCCTCTTGCAGACTGACTTGTCTGTCACCGCCCTGGTGAAATCTAGGCTGACTCAAACTAGGGTTTTGTCTGTGAGTTTGCTGGAGGTAGAATTGATGCTGGTTCTGGGGGATGTCCCAGAGATTTTGTTTTCTTTTATTCCAGCAAAATAAAGGAGGCTGCAGGGGATTCTGCCCTTCATGTTGCTCGGCTTGAGGAGCTCTGCAAGGACCCTGGTCCAGTGTCCATGTCCTGCTTTGTTGCTCTGCGGAGGTGATGGAGCCAGTGCTGCTCAGTGAACCTGAGATTGGGCATGCCAGTCCTTGGTAGGTGAGACCTTGCTTACGTTGCAGGACTACTGCCACAGCAAGAGAGGAGTACTCTGTTGTCATCTGTGTGGTATTCAGTTTCATGCGCTGCAATTAAAACAGCTGCCAAACAGTGATGTGGCAAATCTGGGCGGTGCGGCCTCCTCTGATCTACTCCTGGAAGCTAGGCAGATGAGCTGGAGTGGAAAACATCTGCTCTGTGCATCCTGGGTCATGGTGATGATTTATGACTTCAAGTAGATCTTAATTTTGCAGGTAAAACATTTCCTACCCAGACATACCAAAGATGGCACCAGTTCCTCCCAGTCCCCCCAGGTCCCTGTGAAAAGAGCAAGGGCAGCGTTGCTGCCATCCTTTTGAGCAGGGATGAATCAGCAGAGGTGAATAGCAGAAAGGGGCTGGTACTGCTGCAGTTTCTCTGCAGACACAAACTACGTGAACACATTCATCATGTCCTGAGAATGCACCTCGGATTTTCTTTTACGTCTATTGTTATTACAGGCTGGTTGGGCTTGAAAGGTAGAAATCAACTGTATCCGAACAAGCCTGTCTCACGTAGTCAGCACTTCCTGGCTCCCCGTGGGGGCTGCAAGTGCCTTTCCTGGTCTTCATAGGTGTGAGCCTGGCAGAGCCGGTGCAGAGTGTGGGGAGCACTTGGGGTTCACGTACATTCCGTACGTTATTCCATGTCTCACCAAAGTTGCAGAAGCCAGCAGGTTTATCGCACAGGCATTGCCAAAGGTCTTACCTGAAACTGTGTCTCAGCAGATGTGTGACTGGTGCCACCAGTAGAAAAGTGCCACCTGGATTGGAGCATCCCAGCTGACTTTGGTTTGGCCAGCTGGGAGGTGGCAGGTCGCACAATTATCACTTGCTCTCTGAGGCTGTTTGGAGACGCTAATAAGGGAAACAGAGCTTTTTCTTTTATTTAGAGAAGGACCATGCATAAGTGGTGCTGTGCTCCAGTTCGAGGAGGGCTTCACTGAGTTCATCAGTCCATCTCTTGAAGACTGGAGAGAAAGGAAAACTATGAAGCTTCCTCTGCAGCTGGTATTTCCGAGGTGCTCCCAGAGGAGCTGGACGTGAACTTCTTTGAATAGCGTAAGAATTGCCAGGGCCAGGTGACGGGGTTGCCATGATTGTATAATGAGTCTTGCATTGGTTGCATGTTTTTCTTGGAGTCAGTTCCTGGAATCACACAATTGCGCAGGAACATGTTCTTTAATTTTCAAGGAAGAAAGTCCATTTCAGAATCTCCCTGTCCCCAGGCCTTCACAACTAAAGGGGAGTGAGAAGGTCCTGGGTTGGCTTACCTGGCCACTTTGAGCTGTTGATGTTTTGCAGCCAGATTCGTGCTTTTAAAAATGGACAGTAGAAGCCTTTCCCCAATTTCTGAAGCATGTTCAGTAGTCCTTTCTAGCACTTCAAGGGCTGAATACATAAAAACCCAGCTGCTCTTTCCTCGTCTCCTCTCTAACCCAGCACAGAGGCAATCAGAGTACCTTTTTGTCAGTGAAAATGATCCATTCTGGGTGCACGAGACAGGTTCTGCAGGGCTTAAATGTTTCAGTGAGATCTTGGCAGCCTTTGAGGCACTCAGCCTGTTGGTGTTGCCCACACCTCATTGACTTCAAGGAGATTCCTGCTGGCTGTTAGTCTGGGAAAGGAGATTTGAGAGCTGATGAGCTTAATGAACAAAAGCCACGGCTTGGCTGCTGCACTGGGACTTGTGCAGTGCGGGAACCTCTACGGTGGTCCCTAGCCCATGCCCTTGGTACAGCTGAGTGGAACGCATATCTTCCTGAAGTTAAGGATGCTGAGCTGGGTGCTGAAGGCTTTGCTGTGCAGCACAGCTAAAAATCAAGTAGATTCCTCAATGTGCCACAAGAGCCTAAAACTGGGCTCTAGGGCTCCTGGGGGCTCAGCAGCTGGGCATCCAGGGTCACCCAGCACCCATTCGCTGTGCTTTGCTCCCCAAAAGACAGACAGTGCTGGGAGGGTGTTTCCAAAACTTCCCCAGGTTTCTACTCCTCAT
>WHYT01013981.1:69678-83511 GCA_009806455.1 Tetrax tetrax
TATAAAAATAAAAAATTTAATTCATCTTAGTTATTCTCAAATCCATCTTAAAACAAGTCCTTTCAAAATCTCTGCTTCATCTTTGGCTTTCCATGCCCATGCCCTGACTCAGGGCATTCTGTAATGAAAATTCCAGCTCTTCCCAGTTTGAGATGGAAGAAAAGCCTCATCTTTTGCTTTGCAGCAGCATTAAAAGGAAAAAGGTTATTTGGGCAAGTCCATGGGGACAGGAGGGGACGTGCCAGCCTGGCGGTGGGTGGTCAGCAGCACCCACTGCCCGCCTCCCTGGGCAGCCGGATGCAGGAGCATCCCCACCCTGGGGCTTTGGGGGATGAGCAATGGCGTGGCTCACCTCAAAAGGAGCCGGAGCCCTGGGGTGCGGGCTCTCGCCCATCTGCCTTTGCGTTAGATGCTGCTTTTGCATCTAAAAAAGGATTCAAGGAATTTAGGCTCCCTGGGAGGGAGGGGTGAGCTGGATGGGGAGGATGCCGGTAATTACAGTGGCTGAGTACACCTCCTTCACCCTGATAACCTAATCAAGCTATCAGGCCCTTAAAATAAGGACTTTAGCCCAGGGTAAAATAACGGTGATAACATCCCTAAGCCCAGGGATTTTTGTCTTTCAAGGGCCAGCTAGGCAAAGACAAGTTGTGGCAAAGTCAAATTGTGGCGAGAGCCAGGGACCACCACCTTCCAGAGCAGCCCTGCACAGGCTGGGCTGCGCCTGTCTCCCTTCTGGGACAGCAAGGTGTGATAATCCCTTAAGCATTTAATTACAGCTAGCAGGGCTGGAGCAAACCATCTTCTGCCCCATTTGCATCAGCCTGGACCCACAGAAGATGGGTGGCAGGGTCATGTCTGACAGGCTCTGTCCCCTACAGCGGGCCATCTTGGGAAGCCCTGTGGCTCTCCTAGAGTTGTGCCCTGTGTGGAGGCTCCTGCCCTCTCCTGCCATGGTGAGGCTTGGGTCTGGCAGGCTTGTTTTTCTAGCATGGCAAGTCTGCCTAAAATACCTAGGTGGGGCCCAGCGTGGCTAATGGCCTTCCTGGGGACAGAGCCAGCAACCAGCCCTCAACGGCAATGGGCACCTCCAGGGCCGGGGGTCCCCTGCCTTCAGGGGGTGGGGAGGGAGCAGAGGGCCACATATTAGGGCTGACGTCCCCCCCAGTGGTGCCCAGCTCTGCCCTGGGGCACTGGGCAACGGGCACATTCCTGGCTGCGTGCGCGCGTGAGAGGTGGCACGGCCGGGATGGCAGGGAGACAGTGGGCAGACGTAGGGCCTAGAATGGAAGGCTGCTTTTTTTGGGGAGGGGGGGGGTGGAGCAGCTGGATTTTGGAGCCTTGTTGGGGATTCTTGTTATGCAGCTGCATCCCTGGGATCTCTGTCCTGTGGGCTACCCGGTGACGGTGGATGACATCAGGGCGTCCGACCTGGGCGCTGCCCTCAGGCCAGCAGCTCCCCTCAGGGGTGACTGTCACAGCGGCATCGCGGGGTTTGGGCCTGAATCAGCCACCTTTGTCTTTTTCTCACTTTATCTGAATTTTATCATTTTACGCCTCGTCACAGGGCAGCACTGCAGCCTCTCTCCCCCTTGCCCAGCGCGCTGTGGGGGCTGCCTGATGCCGGGGAGGGGCTGAGGGTATTTGGGGCCCCCACCCTCATGGTGTGGGGGTGTCGCGAGTGGGGGGTGTGTGTGCGCACCGCGGGGTGCGCCGCCGTGCGCCCGACAGGGGGCGCCGCGATGCGGGCCGTCTTGTCCCCGCCCCCGGTGGGCGGGGCGCGCGGGCGGCCCTAAAGGCGGCGGCCGGCGGCGGGCGGGCGGCCTGGCGGGCGATGTGGCGGCGGCGGGCGCGGGGCGGCGGAGGAGGAGGAGGAGGAGGAGGGGGGCGGCAGTGGTGGTGGCAGGCGGTGGGCCTGGTGCTGTCGTTGTCGCTGCCGGCGGCGCGGACCGGCGGGCTGTACTCGGCCTCTGACCCTTTGGAGCTGCTGGGGAGCGGGGCGGAGGGGCGGCTGCTGGGCTCCCCCAGCGCCTGGGCCGTCGAGTTCTTCGCCTCCTGGTGCGGACACTGCATCCACTTCGCTCCTACATGGCGGGCCCTGGCCCACGACCTCCGCGGTGAGTCCCCGGCACGGCTCCCCCTCTTCCCCGCACCCCTGCCTGCCCGCCCCGTCAGCACCCCCAAACCCTCCCTGTGCCCTTGCCCTTGTTTTCTCCCCTCCATCCCTGTCTTCTCCCATCAGCACCTCCTAAATCTGCTGCGTCCCTGGCCCTGTGTCCTTATTCCCCTAAATCCCCCCACATCCCTGTCTGTTCTCCTGTCAGCACCCCTAAATCGTCCCTGTACCCCTGCCCTTCCATGAGCGTTCCTAAATCACTCCCGTGTCCTTGTCCCGTCACCCTCCTCTCTGTCAGTGCTCTGAAATCCTCTCTGCATCCTTGGCCCTGTCAGCATCCCTGCATCCCCTCTGCCTTACCTTACATCAGCATCCCTAAATCCCTCTGCATCCCTGCCGCGGCCTGCCTGGAGCATCGGCCTGGTGGGGAGGCCCAGCCCCTCCATGATGCCCAGGGGCCCCTCTGCGATGGCCAGGCCCGGTTTAGCAGCATCCTTTGGCCGGGAGAAGCTCAGGCTGAGCCTGCTCCAGTCTTGGGGGGTCCTGCTGCCCCCCCAGACCCTCCCTCAGCCCCTTTCCTCCCCAGTGCTGGCAGGGCACTGGGCCCAAATACTGATCCCAGCTGGTTTGTTCCCAGCTTTGACCTTGGTGCTTGGCCTAGCTGGTGCCCAGTCCTGCTCGGGGACCCTCATGCCCCACTGCCAGACCCCTTGCCATGCCAGAGCTCCCCCTGTTCCCCCCACCCCACCCAGCATCCCCAGGGCACGTGCGGCTTCTCCGTGTTATTGCGCTAATTGATATAGTGCCATCGCTGGTGGGTGAGTCAGGGCACCGGCCAGGGCGGCCGTCCCATCTCTCCAAGAAGATGCCGTCCCTCCCAGGGGATGCCGTCAGCGCTCCCCAACGGGACAGGATGTGAGGAATGGGGTGCGCACCTGGGCCCTGTGGGAGAATGCCGGCTTTCCTGGCCCCTTTCCAAAACAGTGTCCCCCCCCAAGGGCTACCCACTCCAGAGGCTGGATCACAGATGGGGTGCCCACGGAGAAAAGGTGGGGAAGCCGCCCCCATGCTGTTTGGTATCCTCGCTGCTGTTCCCATGGATGGATTTTTGCAGGAGTGAGCTGGACGGGGAGGATGCCAGGGTGTCCCACGGGCACCACATGCTGATGAGTCCAGAAGCATGCCAGGTCCCTGGCAGCGGGGCTCGGCACCGGCCTTCCTGTGCCACTGGTGCTGGGGCAGCTGGAAGCAGCTCGCTTGCCCGGTCACCTGTAACACCGGACAGTCCCAGCGGGTCCCTGGCTCCAGCAGGCTCCCACCTACAGTGGGGTGGGTTCCATCCATGTGCCTGCACCGTGTCCCTCCCCATCCCGCTCGAAGGAGAAGCTGGGCATTCTCCAGCTTGCATCCTTTACGCTAAAAAGGAGCCATTTCAGGGCTTTTATCTCTATTTTGCTCTTGGCTTTCAGAGCCCACTGCTTGAAATGCCTCCATGTCCCCTTTTCTTTGTCTCTGTTTTGCCCCAGAGACCCGCTGGTCCTCCCTGGGGAGGTAGCAGCGGAGAGACGCAGCAAGGGAGCAGATGCTCAGTCCCTGGGCGGGCTTCGCCGTGGTGCCCCAGCCTTGTTCCCTCTTGGTTATCAACCAAGCCCTCGGTCTGGGGTGAGAGGAGCTGGAGCTCGTGTTCCCTGCGCTGCCCCGGCCGCGTTTAGCCATCCCTCCCCTTCTCCCAGTGGCCTCTTCCCGCTGGAGCAGAGGCTGGGCAGGCAGAACCAGACAGGCAGGCAGCTGCGGGCAGAGCTGCCTGTGCTCGGGCGCCGGCAAGAACAGGGTGTGCAAAGCCTGGTGCCGCCTCGCATGGCTTTCCCCACGCTCCTGCCGCGCAGAAAGTAGGGCATCAAACACCGACGCAGACTGCAGCTTCAGGGCTTGGGAAGCACCGGTTTGGTCTCCTGCGAGGGACGAGCCAGTTCGGGGCTGGGAAGAGCTGTGCGCTGGTGCAGCAGGAGATCCTTGGAGTGGTTTTCGGAGCCATAGAGGGGCTGAGCTGTGCTGACTGCATCCTCTGTCCCCGCAGAGTGGAGGCCTGCAGTGATGCTGGCGGCCATCGACTGCGCCGACGAGGCCAACCAGCAAGTGTGCACCGAATTTGGGATAACCGGCTTCCCCACGCTGAAGGTAAGGGCTGCGTGTGCCGGGCATTTGCCATTTTCACTGTGCTTTGCCTTTCAGCTTGTCCCTCTCTTGCTCAATCAGATCGACAGTGCTATTGCACCAAAATATTCCCTTTGAGGCTTTGCAGGCTGGAGCTGTTTCACCCTTCCCCAAAACCTCACTGCGGCCGGGCTGCAACCATCGCAGCTCCTGGGTGATGTAGCAACAAGGAGGGGGGAAACCAAAATGCTGCTTTGTGGTGAAATGTAGAGACTAGTTCTCTCCTGGGATGGGGAAGACTCCGAAACCTGATGCCGGGGAGGGGCTGATGGAAAGGCTGATGGAGGGCAGAGAGCAGTTGCAGGTGCAGGTTTTGGAGGAAGGCGCAGGGATACTGTGGAATACTGCACGGGGCTCAACTGGGAGCCTCCAGCGGCAGCTGGCGAGGTGCCGTTCCTCCTCCTGGGCCCGTGCCCGGCCCCTTAGCTGTGTCAATACTGCCGTTTCGCAGCGTTTCCCACTGCAAACAGAGCCTCGCTCCAACACAAGCAATAAAGGCCAGGCTGGATGGGGCTTTGAGTGACCTGGTCTAGTGGAAGGTGTCCCTGCCCGTGGCAGGGGGCTTGGAATTGAGTGAATTTTAAGGTCCCTTCCAACTCAAACCTCATGATTCTATGAATAAAGCTGAAGTGCTCTAGGTGCAGGTGGTGAAAGCCAGGATCGCCTTGAGACAGGACAGGGAGATAAAGGTTTCATTAGACACATCCTCAGTTCCGGCTTACAGGCTCAGCCCAAGGTGAGGTCAGATTTGGAGGTTTGCCAGCCGAGTTGGCTTGTGCCCCAGCCCTGCCCCAGGGTCTCACCAAGCACCCAACACCCATGGGACATTGACTGAAACGTGTCCTGGGGCAGGGATGCGTGCTGATGTGGCAGTGCCAAGGAGTCACTTGCTTCGCATCCCCTGTCCCCACCAAACACCTTTTGTAAACAGCCCATGCTCCCAGCCCAGCCTGCAAAGCAAACACCTGTCTGATGCAACCTGGTTTTCTGTTCTGGCTGTACTGCGGGCACTGGAGCCACTGTGGGAGGCCAGGGGTGGAAAAAAACCCTTCTCCCACTTTGTAAGAGATCTGGAGCAGAGAAAGAGTGTTTTGCAGGACCGGGGAGGTCCCAGTTGCCTCCCTGGGACCCCTCAAGATGCCTGCCCTGCTGCCTGCCAGCACTTAGCCCTTGACAGGACACGGCTCCCAGTCCATGCCTGTGTCCCTACCCTCCAGGGACTCCCTGTGAGATGGGGCCGTGGCTGAGAGCTCCTTCTGCAGTGGCTGGTGTCGGTGGGCATACTGTAATGTTGTGGGGAAACTGAGGCAGAGGCTCAGTTTGGACTGTGCTGGGCTGTGCTGCCTCCCCATTCCCCTCAAAATGCTCTCCCTCCAGCTTCCTCACATGTATTTTTTTTCTTCCCTTTCAGTTCTTCCGAGCTTTTAGCAAGAAGGCAGAGGATGGGATAAGGATTACCAGTGAGTATCGGGGCCATGGGGGCTTTTTACCCTGAGTGCCAATGGCCCTGCTGCCTGCACCCCCGATGTGTTGGGACCCTGGAGAGCCCTGGGGGTGGCAGCACAGAGCAGCTCCGCTTGGCTCAGCCCATGGGATTGGCTTCCCCAGGACTGACCCCTTGGCATCCTGTCCCCTCGCAGGTCCCGGTGCCACCGTCGAGGACCTGCGCCATGCCATCATCACCAACCTGGAGCAAAGCCAGGATGCCTGGCCGCCCGCCTGCCCTCCGCTGGAGCCCGCGAGGTAGGGGTGGCCTGATGGGGTGGACAGCGTGATGTGGGGGTGGCTCTGGCAGCCCCCATCCCATGGAGAGTGGGTGTCAGGAGAAATCCTGAGCTGAAAATGAGTACGGAGCAGCTGCTGCATCACCCATATCCCAGGGAGATGCGGATGACCTGGCCAGGCTAGAGCTATTTGTGTGGCCTGGATGAAAAGGGCTGTGTTGTCCTGTCTCCTAACGAACCTGCTCATCCGCCTTAATTAGAGCAAGCAGTGCCTGAGCTGGGAACGTGGCAGTGCCATGCCATGCCAAGCGAGGCTGCTGCCGTTAGCAGGTTTTCCTGCCCTGAGAAAGGATTTTCTTGATTCAGTACAAATTTTTAGGGGTCTGAGTTGTCATTGCCAGACACAGGTGGTTGCTCTGCTGTCCCAGGGGGGAGCATTTAGCTTTCCCAAAGCAATGGTCGAGCTGGGCACGTGCTTCAGGTCTCCAGTGCCTCCATGTCCTAGCCAAAAACCCAACAGCCCTTGTTCAAGTTCATTGCTGGTTTTCCCCTGAGCGAGCGTGCAGCTCCCTCCTGCCCTGCCTGCGTTTTGTTTTCTGCCTCCTTGGCTGACCCTGGCAGGTTTTCTCAAAGTCTGTGAACCAGAGCAGAAAATCGGGCTGGAAACTTCAGCGGGGAGGAACTGCCCACTCAACAGGGCTGAACCCGCACCGGCTTTCCCTGCCGAATCACCGGGGCCGAGGGCTGAGCTCCTTTTGGGCGGGAGGGCAGAGCATCCGGTTGATGCTGAAGCACCTGCTGCCATCCTCCTCTCTCTTGCAGCGTGGAGGAGGTTCGCAGCTTCTTCCAGAGGAACAAGGACCAGTACCTGGCGCTCATCTTTGAGAAGAGCAACTCCTTCGTGGGCAGAGAGGTGAGTACAGCTGCATTTATCTCCCATTTCTCTCAAAGCCCGTGTCCCCAGTGCCAGATAATTCCAGGGTGCCTTTGGCAGGGAAGTCCTCTCCCAGCAGCCTCCGTGGTCAGCTTGCACGCCACTTTGCAGGCGTGAAGTGTTATACAGGGTGCTAAATAGCCTTGCTGCATCCCTGGTCGGGCCGGGGGTCCTGCCACCCACCCCAACTGACCCAGGGCTGCTGGGCTTGCAGGTGGCACTGGACATGCTGCAGTATGAGAATGTAGCAGTGAGGAGGGTGCTGAACACCGAGGAAGAGCTCGTGAAGAAGTTCGGCGTCACCACTTTCCCCTCTGGCTACCTGCTTCTCCGCAATGGCTCCTTCTCCCGCCTGCCCGTGTGAGTGTGGGACGTGGCAGGGTGGGGAACCCTGGTGGGGTGCCGGGCTTGTGCCCCATCTCTCCACTCTCCTTTGTAATTGTGGGAAAGTTCATTAGGAAGGAGATAGTGGCTGGGTTGGGCAGGCTGGCAGGGGGCTGAATGGGGCTGCCAGCCCTGCCTGGAGCTGGCAAAAGGGAAAAAATGGTTTGTGACTGAGCCACCCCTCTGCCATATTTGCCTGGGGGTGGCACGGCAGGGCTCCTCAGGGCTCAGCTCTGCTCCGAGTTGGGACCCAGGATACCCACACCGGGGTGGCCGGAGAGCGCAGAGCACCCAACGCTTCGTTCCTGAGATCCGAGTTGCCGGTCTGGCTAAGCCTTCGGTCTCTTTTGCTTCCTCCTGGGGGCCAGGGGCTGTTCGGGAGGGAAGAGGGTCTTGTTCACAGCTTCCTTCCTTGCAGGCATGTGGAGGCGCGCTCCTTCTACACTTACTACCTGCGCACGCTCTCGGGCGTCACCCGTGGCTCCTACAAGCTGAACACAACCATCGGCGCTTCCAACGAGACCAGCGTGTCTCAGCCGAGGCGTGCTGAACGGTCAGACCTCCCCCTCCATCGTTTTGGGGCTGCGGGAGGCCGAGGCGGGTGCGGGGAGGAGATATCATGGCTACGGGTGGGCAACGGGCTGGGACTGTGCCTTTCACGTGGGAAAAGCCCCAGATTGTGGCCTTGGGGGTGCTGGTTAACGGGCTGACGGACCCTCGTGTTGCGCTGCCCTCCCCAGCTCCAAGGTGTACATGGCCGACCTGGAGTCCACGCTGCACTACTCGCTGCGGGTGGAGGCTGGCCGCGCCGCCGCGCTGTCGGGAGCCCAGCTGGCCGCCTTCAAGTGCTACGTGGCCGTGCTGGTGAAGGTGAGGAGCTTTCGGTGTCGTGGAGGCACCGCCCACGCCTCCCCGTAGCTATTTATAAGGCAAAATGCAAGTGCGAGGTGCGGGCCACCGCGTCCCAGTGCTCGCAGGTAGTGAAGCGTGACGGTCTCCGATGCGAGCCGCGTGTCCCGGCACTCAGCGCGTCCCACGGCCGCTGTGGGGCTGTCCCCGTCCCCGTAGATCTCCAGACTCAGCCCAGACCCAGCCAAACTCTCTCTGCCGGAGAGTTTCAGACGAGGCGTGGGACGCAGGTGTTGGTGGCAGAGCGAGCTCCGTGCTGGCTGAAGGTGTCCTGTCGAGGCAGAAGAGACGCTGTCGCCCGCTGGGGCGGCGGAGGTGATCAGAGGGGTTGGTAACTCTGATCGCCCGCCTTGGGTGCTCGGCTTGGGGAGCTGATCTCTGCAGGCTCCTTTGATGGTCTGGGAAAGGGACTCCCGCTCTGAGTCAGGCTCTGGAAGAGCCTGATTTAAGGTCTTTTTTTTCTCTTCCATTGGCAAAATTTAAGCGTATTGGAGCTTTGAGCCAGCAGAAGCAGGGCAGTTTAATTCTCTGGTGTGACTGAGTGTTTGGCCAAGATTTCTACCAGTGGGGTTGAAGGAGCCCTGTCCCTGTCCCCGTCCCTGTCCCAGCCCAGGCTCCTTGGCAGACCTTCACCCAGCCGTGAAAGTCTTTGCTCTCCTCTTTGCTCCCTCCTTTGTTACCTGGAGCCTCGCACTCAGTTTGGACCTTGTGTAGCCCTCGCTGATGTGTGAGCCACCCCCTGCTCTCCCCCAGCAAAGAGCTCCAAACATGAGCCACTGGTGCAATGAGTCTGAAGTCCTCAGCTCTGAGCTTCACATGGCTCTTCCTCTGCTTACCCCCGGCTATCTCCCTTGCTATTTCTCCCTTTAATGAGAACCCCAGCGTTAGGAAAACAAACCTCCCCGTTGCACCAGCTCCCTGGCCAAGGATACAAGGTTGCTTGGGTGGCTGGGAGCAGCAGTGTTTTTTGGTTTTTTTTTATCAGCTTTTAATTCTTCTTGCACACCTTCCCCTCGCCGGCCAAGGGTGAGCTGTAGCACCGGACCTGGCAAGGAGGCAAAGCCGTGTTCCCACTACGGGCAGGAGGCACCTGGGTGGTGGGTGCCGGGGCTTCCCCGAGGATGCTGAGCCGGCACTGCCGTTGCTGCGCTCATCCACAGGACGGAGCCGCATCCCCAGGATTGCTGCCAGCCCCGCAGGGCTCAGGCAGGGGGAGCTCAGCCAGCACGTCCCAGCCTTAACTGTTGCGTTCCCAAAAGGTGTTTAAGGCAAGGAAGGGCGGAAAGAAATTCTTAACGTGGAAAGAAGCGATGCCTGGAAAGCAGAGCGTCGCCTGCAAAGCCTCCCGCCGAAGGAGCTGGGGGGACTCTACGTTTTGCAGCAGAAACATCAGGTTGCATTTGAATTCCCCTGGGAATTCAGGGCTTTCAGTGTGATTCCCCACAGGCTCAGGGAGAACAGCTCAGACCTAGCAAAATACTCCTCCCTTTCGCTTCCCCATTGCTGTTCCTGTGTGATGCAGTCTCATCCTCCCCGTGGGTTGTGGGTTGGTCCCTCTGTCCGTCCGTCTGTCCGTGGCACGCGCTGGCGGGTTGCCCCCTCTCCCTGGACTGCCTGCGGTTTTAAAGTGCTGCTGCTAATCGGCTTTGTGTTGACTTATGGTCAGAGTGGCTTTTTGCCTCCCTCAGATGGGACTGAGTTTCGGAGCCTAAACACGGATGCGGGGGCCTTGCTGTGGCCCCCAGCCCCTTTTGGGGTCAGGCACCAAAACCTTGCTGGACCACGCAGCCCTCCAGCACGCGCTGCTCTAGAGGATGCTGGTGCTGCCCAGTGCCCGTCTTGGCTGCCCACTGCTCGTGGTGGGGGTCTCCTCACCCCTCTCCCCTCTCTGCAGTACTTCCCGGGGCGCCCCTGCGTGCAGACCTTCCTGCAGTCCCTGGATGGCTGGCTGAGGAACTGGACGGAGCCCGAGCTGCCCCGCAGCGCCTTGAAGGAGGCCCTGAAGAATAACAGAGATGTAAGGCACCTGCGGGGACCCCGTCCCCCTCTCTCCTGCCCCCTGCCTCTTGCCCCCCAACCTGCATTAGCCACCAGCTCCATGTCCATCTGTCTTTCAGGCCTCCCACCCCGCCGTGCTCCCCACCAACGTGACCTGGGTGGGCTGCCAGGGCAGCGAGCCCCATTTCCGCGGCTACCCCTGTGGGCTCTGGACCATCTTCCACCTGCTGACCATCCAGGCAGCTGAGAGCGGCCCCAACAAAGGTATCGGCGTCCCTGGGCGGGATGAGGAGCACGGGGAAGGGGTGTCTGGGTGGGCTGTGGCACGGGCAGGGATGCTGCGTGCAGGCAAAGACTTGTCTACGGGGAGGGCAAGTGCTGCGGAGTCGGGGTGCAGGGCTGCCACATTGGCCGTGGGACCGTGGTGGTGGCACCACGGGATCCTGACTTGCCCTCCTATCCCTGCTATCCTCTGCTTCCCCTCAGAGCTGCCACTGGAGGTGCTGGGCACCATGCGCTGCTACATCCGGCACTTCTTCGGCTGCCAGGAGTGTGCCGAGCACTTTGAGGCCATGGCGGCTGCGTCCATGGACCGGGTGGCAAGCCGGCAGGAGGCCGTCTTCTGGCTCTGGTCCCACCACAACGAGGTCAACGCTCGTCTGGCAGGTAAGGGGGGGCTGCAGGGAGAGGGCTTGGGGCGGCTTCCCGAGGGGAAAAGGGGAGGCGAGGTGGAGGAGCATCCCTTCTCCTGGATGGAGCTGGCAAATGGCTGCATTAGGGTGCAGCAGTGGGGACATCCCGTTGTCATCGTCAACGGGACAGCAGCTGGTCACGCAGCATCAGACCAGCCGAGAGATGCAGCTGGGTGTTACACGCTCCCCGCAGGCAGCTTCCCCAAGCTGCCGTATGCCCTCAGAGGACCCCCTCCTCCTGAGACGGCTCCTCCAAATGTCCTTGTCCCTGTCACCATCCCCAGCTGCTGGATGCTGCGGGGTGTTTATACCGGTACAGCGAGAGGGCTGCGCTACCTGTCCCCTCTAACCCCCTTGCTGGCTCCGGTCCCTGCAGGAAGTGACACGGAGGACCCCAAGTTCCCCAAGCTGCAGTGGCCTCCGCCAGACTTGTGTCCCCAGTGCCACAAGGAGGAGCGGGGGGTGCACGCCTGGGACGAGCCGGCTGTGCTCACCTTCCTGAAGGCGCACTTCTCCTCGGCCAACATCTACCTGGACTATGCCGAGCCCGAGCCTGAGCCTGTCCCCGTGGCCAGGGAGGGGACAGGCGCCAGGCTGGGCACCGAGGGCCTGCGAGAGGAGAGGGAGAAGGAGGAGGAAGAGGAGGGAAAGGAGACAGAGAGTGAGACGAGGGCTCCGGGGCGACAGGGCTCCCCTGAGCCGCGGCGCCCCAGCATCGTGAGGCTGAACCCCAAGCTGCGGGAGGTGGGCGAGGACATCGTGGACCTGGACTCCTTCAGCGAGCAGCACTTCAAGAGCCAGGCGTTGCGAGCGGCGGCTGGCCGGCGCCGGCGGCTCAGCAAGCGGGACACCATCGCTCTGCCCCGGGATGCTGAGGTGGCCCGGGAACGCCGGCGAGCTCCCGGTGTCCTGGTCCGGGAGGAGGAGGCCGGGGAGGGCGTGCGGAGGAGCCCTTGGCTGCGGGTGCTCGGCTTGGGCTTCTCCCGCCTGGACATCAGCCTGTGCATCGCCCTCTACTTCCTCTCCTCCATGTGCCTCTTGGGCATGTACACCTTCTTCCGCCTCCGCACCCGTGCCCGGAAGGGCCGCCTCGGCTTCCCCGTGGCCTGAGAGCGGCTGAGGGGGCCAGGGGCTGGGTGTTTCGTCACCCAGCAGGAAGGGGTTTAGTGCATCCCCCCCCGGGAGCTGCCCCACTCCCAGGAGTTGGGGGAGCAGAGGGCGGAGGGCTCTCTTCAGGGGGGAAGGAGGTGTTGGAGCATGCCCCTCTCGGGTCACAGTGCCATGTTTTTGGGTGTGCAGGAGCTGGGACACCAACAGCGGGCTCGGGTCTGGGCACTCAGCTGCCCTCGGGCGCTCCCCAGCGCTGGACTGGTTTCAAACTGGGAAGCCCAGTCCCATACTGGGGAGCAGCCCTTTTGGGGTCAAACCACTAGTGGGGCTGGGAGGGCGGGGATTTAGCTCCCCAAAAAGCAGACACTGCTGGGCAGGGGGTGGCAGTCATGATTTCAGCTGCATTTTATGTGTCCCCTCATTTGAGACCTGGACCGGGGCCCCCCCGCCTTTCCTTGCCCCCTCCCTGCTGTTTTTCGCTCTCTGCTTGTCTTAGTGGAATAAATTATTTTTGCCGACGCTGGCCCCGCTGTGTCAGCTGGTCCCTGCCACGCAGGCACACCGGAGTAGCATCTCTCCTCCCTGTTGTTTTCCCACCACCGGCTGTTCCCACTCCGGCCTCCCTCATTGCCCCGGGAAGAGTACTGGCTTGGTTTAAATCCTTTAAATATTGTAAATTGTTATTATTGTACGTTTTCTCCTGCTTTTTGCTTCTGGATGCGTCCATGGCCAGCTGCCCCCCGTAGAGCTGGCATGTCCTCATGGCTGGGGTGCCTGGTGGTTTGTCCTCAAGCAGGGTGATGGGGAGGGAGCAGGGGGGAGCCAGGAAGCTGCTGGAAAAAAGTCGGTGCAAGGCATGGAGCTGCAGTTGGGTGCCGGCCAAGCCCATGGTCCAGAGCAGGGAGGTACCACACGAGCATCCCCCTGGGGACCTGGACCTTGTGGGCGCGGGTCTCCTGCGCCTGTCCCCGATTCTCTCTGCCCTTTTATCCTTGTTAGGAATCATTAAGGAAAATGGTTGTTTTCCAGAGCCGGGGCCGGGGCCATCTGCTCTCCCGGCGCTGCCTAAATCCCCCTGTAACAAATTCATTGGGATTACGCTGCCCTCTCCTAATCCCTGCCCTTCCCCCTGCGCAGGGGATTTAAAAGGATTAGAGGCCGGCTGATAATAAACTTTATTAAGGGGGAGGGGGGGTGTCAATCCGATTTGGAGCCTTTTTCTTGATATCTTCACTTCGCCCAGGTGGGAGGCGAGGGCCGGCGTGATGGGGAACGAGGGCGGCTGGCTCCGCTGCAGCCGGGGTACCAGGAGCTCTGGCCCCTCCCGCCCTTCCTCCCTCAGCAGCCCTCGAAATGAATTTTCTTGCTCTGTGTTTCCTCTTCTTTGGTGTCTGTGCGTGGTCACACCTCCACGAGCCGAGGGGCTGGCACCCCTGCCCTCCCACCGCTGACGCGCTCAGCCTTGGCCATGTCCCTGAGCCGAATCCTCCGTGGTCTCATCCCCGGCACGGAGCGGGGGCTGTGTCCCCCCAGCCGGGTGCCGGTGCATCCCACCGCCGGGTGATGGATGGGGAAGGTCTCACGGCTGCAGCCCCGCTGCCTCCTTCTCCTTGATTTCCCCGGGGGGTTTATCCCCGACATCAATAACCCCCTCGTGCACCCCCTCCCCACCAGCTGCTCCCCTGCCTGCGACTGAGGGCTTGCGATGAGGGGCTGCCAGCGGTTACCCCCCCCAAAAGAAGCCAGGGACAG